>JBCAUI010130759.1:0-18332 GCA_038406195.1 Haplosyllis anthogorgicola
TTAAAGGTCAATTCAATTAGACATTGTCTCCATCTGCATTATACCCTTACACATGTACATGCTGTGTATGGAGACCCCTTAAAGAGAACTCTGTGCTTTTCCTGTAACCATAAAATGATCATAATTTAGCCAACTGAAAACACAAAAATATTATTAAACTGAAAGTTCTATTTAAGAGAAATATGTTACCTAGGCGAAACTTGACGAAGCTATTCAGAGGGGCAAACAGTAATTATCTAATAATACCATTATTTATTTTAGTGTGTGAGTTGCCAATAGAACCAGGTCCTTGTGAGGCCGCCAGCTTGGGGCCATACTGGGGATTCAACTGTGAGGAAGGGTTTTGTTATGAGTTTACTTATGGTGGTTGCCAAGGAAACGACAACAGATTTGAAAATGAGATTGCGTGTGCCACGACATGTCTCAAAAAAGGTAGATTTGAATTCAACTAAAAGTACAAATTATTACAAAAAAATATCGGACTTGCTGATAATACTGTTAAAATGTATCTGAAATTTAATTGATTAATTAATGTTCAATGATCTATGGCAGAGGACATTTGGCCAGCAAAAGATATTTGCTTATTTGTTTGGTGACTGTCTCATTGAAAGTTCAAAGGAATTAGTAGACCAGTGGCTTTTTGATGCACATCGACAGGATTTGCTTTTTAAGTGCAATATGTGTTGAGCTTTAACCCATTCTGTTACAAAGTTAACTGGTATTTGAAACTGGTAATTAATACACATCCCCATTTTTGGAACACATTATACATCACTTACTAAGTTATACTTAGTGACATTTACATTCCCTAAAAATTTTAAAAGGATAAATTCCATTAATAAATTGCATTGATCAAAGTGCATACAATACATAAACAATTTTCGTAAGTTCCATCAAAACGATCACCCAAATGTACATAATTATGCTTAAATCAAGTTGAAGATATCGCAAAATTTATGTGAAGGCTCATAACCAACCCAAAGACACACTTTTAATATGCATGTTTGTACAGAATTTGGTCCTTCGCACATGTGCGTTAATTAGGATAAATTTATATGGTATTTTCGAAACGGTTTACCAGAATTAATATTTTTAGTGACAGCATCAGGTGCCATATACAAGTTATTCTTTAGTCAATTTAGGCATTGTATTAATTAATTTATACTTGTACAGGTTGTGATGGGGTGGGATGTATGACGCCTATGTGCGCAGAAGGAACAGAAATAGTGACGACCGAGCTGCCAGGACGATGTTGCGCTCAAGTCGACTGCGTCAAGGTCGCTAGCAGTGCCTGGATAAAAGGTGAGTGAGTGTGAGTGTGTGTGTTTGTGTGTTTGTGTGTATGTGTGTATGTGCGTGCGTGTGTATGTGCGTGCGTGTGTATGTGCGTGCATGTGTATGTGCATGTGTGTGCGTGTGTGTATGTGTGTGTGCGTGTGTGTGTATGTGTGTGTGCATGAGAGAGACAAAGAGAGACAGACAAACAGACAGACAGACAAACAGACAGAGAGAGAAATCTGGAGAGTTGGAGATAAAGTTGTGGTTCAGGATCATTTGTATTCTATGCTGGGTATAGCATTAAGTAGCAGTTCACTTTGTGCGTTTTCGAAAATATTCCTTGTAAGGCGCCTACCACAGATTTATTCATCTCTGAAAATTTATAGATTAAATAAGATGCCATGTTGGGCCCTTAAAGTAACGTTTGAACCATTGACATGTAAACTTATTTCACGCACAGCATCATAAGAACAGTGAATACCTTAAGACTAGCCCGTTAGTCCATGGCTAGCTGATTTGTCATCGGGCTAGCTGATTTCTTTTTCACTAGCCCGGATTGGTTAGTTCTACTAGTGCTGGGTGGCTCACATAAATTCAGTGAAATAATAATTTCATAAATGAAAATCTTTCAGTTAAGTTCAGGTTAATGATTCAGAGTAAAAATACAATTAAAACATGTTAAATCTGACAAGTGCACTATTAACTGCAAGTACATTTGTTCTGGGCTAACACAATTCTATCTGGGCTAGTCAATTTTTAAGTTACTAGCCCGGATGGGCTAATGGCTTCGGATTCTCAAGGAAAACACTGACAAGAAAAATACATTGGTCATAGCTTCCTCACACCATGGTCATACACTGGTTCACACTTTAAGTTCCATTTCAGTAATGTGAAAAAAATAAGATAAAATTAGCGTAAAAAGCCCCAAATATTTCCAGCTCGTTAAAATATTTTTGCTCTCTTTTTCAGACGGTAAACTGGGCTACGCAGGGATCATAGTTGTTGTTATTGGTGCCGTGATCATCATTGGTTCGATCCTCGCCTTGGTATTTTGCTATTTGTACAAGAAGAAACATGGCGCCGCCACCGCGTCTCGTTCAGAATACTACCAGAACAACCTGACCTACGCTGACATTGATGAAAAGAAGATGGCGCCCAAAGACACAAACGTGTACGTTGTTCAGAAGGGCTATGATATCAATGATGCTAAACTCATAAAAGAAAAGGAGGCCTTGAATGCGTAACAGAATGATTATGTTGAGAGTTTGTAGTCTTAATAGACATGTATCTTTCGTCCCTTATGCGTTCTTTTCCACTGTGGAAAATGTCTGATTGATCTGGGTGTGTAGCTATTTTGAGTAAAGTGACCTTTACGCTGCAATATTTTGGTATCTGTGTGCATCTCGAATACATATCAAAATTTGCAAATGATAACACACTTACAACATCACTCTTGCATGGGAGAATTTTGTGTGACAAAAAGTGAATTGCCTAATCTTGACCAATAAGAATGGGAAAAAGTGCATATGCGACGAAAGCTAACAAAGGCTACAAAGTAAATTGAACATATCTCGCTGGCGGATGCAAGGTTTCTCGTACGGGCAGATCCCGGCCCTATTTTCGCCCAAAGTTCAGTAAAAATGCATGAAAAAAATATTTTAAAAATTCTACCGTGTGAGGAGGGGGCGTTTCCCTCTGTTGCCCCTCCCTAGAACCGCCAATATATCTTTAAGATCTATGTATCAGTTAAATGAAAGGCTGATGCTGTGAGCCGTGGGGCAATAAGAAATGACATGTTATCAAACCTCAAAAAATTAACTGTCCCATATCGAATCTTTTAAAGTAAATTTTAATTTTGGCATACCCTTTTATTATAGTTGGCGTAAAATAGAATAGAAAGAAGAGTTTGCATTTAAAATGTACATCGTACACTTTGTACCATACGGCCTAAGCTTTGCCTCATTTAAATACTCACACAGCTTTGCTTATGAGCTGCACATGAAAGTCTGAGGATTTGTACTACATGCTGCTTTCTAGTCAAAACTAAACAAAATCATTGAAACTTGCGCGTTGTCTTTGTGTTATAATTAATTCAGCTCGTTAAGATTGAAATTGTGCTGTTCTCTCGCATAAAAGATACGGGATAAAACTTATTTAATTCTACATTAAATAACTTTATTCACTGAGTTAGAAATAATAGGCAGACAGTAAAGTACAAAGCCTCCAAATATTCTGGAAATTATTTATTCGTAACTGTTAGAGTCGGACATTTTATGAAATAAAACTGTGATGTTTGTCCATAAATATGGATGATATTTGTTTTGATCTGATGAACACTGAACAATTTATAGTTCCAATATAAAAATCAGTGCACGGAATTTGTATCACTTTCGAAACGTTCAGAAGAAAGGAGAGGACACAAGAATTTCACACTGTGCCCCAAAATGATAAAAATTCTGTGTACTGTGGATATGTACATATCTGGTAAAGAATATATATATTCCATTGTGTATAATTACAATTTAAACATTCAGCTTGTTTCATTAAGGATCTGGAAGAATTTTTTCAGATGCAAATTTTAATATTTCTTATGCAACGATATGTATCTTTCTCTCAGTATTTTAATGACTAAATATTATGAAGAAGAAACATTATGTTAAAATATGTAAACAAACCATCCAGATCCTTAACGGGACATGTCTATTGAATTTTCTTAATTAATGTTGAATTAAAACTCCAACTCCAATTTTTATATAAAATACACGTGTTTTATTCTTCAACATAAGTCCAGGAAGTAACGTACAAGAAACTGACGTAACACAATGTAATTATAATGAAACTTTGTCTACATTAAACATATAAGTGTAGAAATACAACATCTCTCCTTCTTACAAAATAAGCGTGCTTTACATAAAATATAATGGAGAAATGGCTTAATTTCGATTGTATAACGGAAAATTATATTTTAACACATTTTACAAATTAAATGTACATGTAAGTGTGGAAATACAACAAATATGAACTCATTGACGTAGTGTAGTAAGCAGAAATATTAATTTACTAAAAAAAGGTTTTGTTTTCTGGACCATTTTTTTTTGTTATGCGGTTATTTGAATTTGAAAATTCCTTTGACTAATTATTTGACCGATTTTTTTGCAAATATTTCAACAATAACCATCAACATAATTCTAGTTGACTTATTTCACTGGGCTAAATATTTAACACACAAGAAGATCCAATGTAATTAATTAAAATTATTTTGCCTGGTGAAACAAATGCCGTAAATTAGCCAAATAAACTGTCTAGAAATGACATATAAAACTTGCCATAATTTATAAATATTTCCTATATCAATTATGCTTTTAAGATATAATACCAGTTAATAAATTAAGACAGCATTATGGACCGAATTTTAAGGTCTTTCCAGAAAGCAATATAAATTTGGCATCGTTTACTAACTAAAAAAGTCACATTTTGTTAAATATGGAACTAAGAATCTAAAATCACACTCGGTTGCTTCCAAATTGAGTTTTCGTGTGTAAAGACATGTTTAGCTTACCTGAATGTTTACAGACATTTTGCTATGCTTTTGTGAACATGTTGATACTTTCGCTGCTGGCCTCAACTCATTCTTTGCCGCATTTATTTTGCCTATTTTGCCACAAATAAATATCTCAAAGTTTAGTAAAATAATGAAAAGAAAAAGTTGTTGCTTGTTCATTCAGTTCCTGTTACATAACTTTTATTACGTCATAGCTTTAGAGGAATTTAAATAGAACCTGTGTAGACGTTCGTTTTTACACGTGACAGTACACAGAATTTGTATCAGTTTCGAAACGTCTAGAACAAAAGAGAGCACATAAGAATTTCACACTGTGCTTTTGATGCGCCAAACTGATACAAATTCCGTGTACTGACCCCATCATGTGCCATTTACACTGTTTTTACCATATTCTGTTTGCTGTATATTTGGCATGAGCGAAAGAGAAAGCACTCAACTGAGGTACGGGTCGACCCCCTTGCAGCTCTCGCCAGCTGGCTAAATGGTCTTCATTTTGTGTCTATGAAAAATGCCAGATTGCCCTTGTTTGTCTGTGCCATCTATTAATTGTTTCCCATATCAATTCAATTAGACATTGTCTCCAGATTCATCTGCATTATATAACTTTTAACATATAGATGCTGTCTATGGAGACCCTAAAAGAGCACACTGTGATTTTCGCGTGAACAGAAAATGATCATAATTTAGCCAGCTGAGGACTGACGTGTGGAGAGTGCAGAGTCACTTTGCTACATTACCAGGGTATGGAAACACGCTGCCGTTAAGTCTAAATATACATGTTTCAAATCCAAAAAAAATGTGGTATTTGATTTTCCTCAAGGAGTAATCTTTTATCATACCTCTTAATTTTGAAAAGAAAAGTTGGCCTATTTATTCCAATAAAATTCTATTCACCCAAAATGGAGTTAATTTCCTCAAATCCTGAAATTTCCTGTCGGTTTTGAAAAATAGGACATCAAAGCACAGCATGGAGTTTCTTTGTTTCCTCTGTTGTTCTGCACATTTCAAAATTAGTTCGAATAAGGATTTGGAGTTGCATTCAGAAAGAAGGCAACAGTACACGGAATTTGTGTCAGTTTCGAAGCGTCTAGAACAAAAGAGAGGACATAATAATTTCACACTGCGCTTTTGATGCGCCATTGTTTGAAAACTGATACGAATTCTGTGTACTGATCAAAAATTCATGCAAAATATTCCGCACTTTACGGCTTAGTGATTCCGTACCCTGACAGGGTACGGCACTGCTGTTGTTTCGTCACGCACGCTTCACATGAGATTCGGAACACAACATGTGAACATGTACTGTGCAGGATGAAAAACAGTGTACTTACGGTTCGGGAACAATTGCGTTGGACCCTAACGGTCGAACTTCCTTAGGGTGACACATTCTGTCGCCATGACCTTTCTGTTGTAGACAATAGAAAGAACATGGCGAATTTTTTTTTGGTCGAAGTTCGACCCTCAGAGTCCACGCAATAAGAACCTCCATTCAATATTGGTGACGTTTCTTTCTAATTTTCAAAGCGGAGTTAGGCGTGGTGACTTTAGCATTCAGAAAAAAATATCAAAGGAAATTAAATTAAAAAGGAAATTAAACAAAATAATAATAATTGAGTTGTAGAGGGAACAAGAGCGGTGTAAACGCCCGCGCCACGCGGTGAAAAAATTAGTCAGAAATGTAGAGATGGTCTGTGCGCCGACTGAAAATTAGAAAGAAGTCACCATTATTGTTTCTCTATGTGATATAAACTTATCAATAGCAAAACGAGGAATTTACAAACGTTCCCGAATTAAATGTGATTAAACGATATGATTTGTCAACATAATAATACTCAGAAACAAATAAGAAAGATGTTAATTGCTGGTCTAGTCTTGTTTTCTTCATCCCTGTTTGGATTGACCGCGCCAATAGATGGTAAGTAATCTATTTATGTATTTTAGTAAGTAAATAGATATTTTTTCTAATATATTTAATTTGGAAAAACTGTTAATTCAATTACCGTTTGCAATTGGCTATTGCAGTCAACTTACAAATGAGCTGAAAAATTCTTTTCACTCTGAGACTATAAAGTACCAGGCAAGTTTTAAATGTGAGACGTGAACGGAGACAATCCAGGTTTTTCTTATTTAATTTCGTTTAACTAATCTACCAAGATCGACCTAATTTACCGACTTTTCCGGAAACATCAAAGTGACCTTTTCTTTGCCTTCTTATTGTATTTGTCATGTAAACGTTGATTAGTAGAAGAATCCATGTCAAATCCGATATGTATTACTTTGTCAAGTAAGTACTTTTCGACAGTATCACACTGTCCTCTTCAGCTTGAAGAATGATTTTGGACCTGAAGGATATGAAATTTATAGAGTTTGACAAAGTGTCATCTGATGAATAATGCTCACAAGAGCTGTGAAATCCGAACTTCCCACCATTCACTCAGATGAGTGATTTGACACCTGTCAATGACTGAACGCATGAAAGATCTGTTCAAGGAGATCAGGAGGTGCAAACTAGTCATCTCACACCTTTGCCAAATAGTGAGTGACTGTTTGGACTAATTGGAAGGGACTTGACACTTGCAATGCGTGACAAGATTTTAATTACTCAAATTGTTTGTGGCTCTTTTGGCTCGAGTTGAGTGCTTTGAGCATCTGTGAGCTTGAGCATCTGTGGAGATATGTTGGCATCATCTCTGGATTCGAATTCCATTAAGGCTGCGACTCGATCATGCTTTTGTTTAACTCCTAGCAACTGGTTGAACAGTTTTGGCACGGTCATTTAAACCCTAAGTTGATTCTCGTGCTGTTACATGCATGGATCACGCCAAATTACTTGCTTCCTGATGTTCCACTGGCGGATCCAGGTTTTCCCGTACGAAGGGGCGCTCGGCTCGTGGGGGCCCAGCTCAGGGGTGCCAACTTTATTTGCACCCAAAATTCAGCGAAAACTACATGAAAATGGATAAAATGCCGGCCAAGGGGGGAGGGCATGCTCCTTGGGCGCCCCCGACCCGCCAATGTGTTCGCATTTGTTCTTGGTAGATTACCTTCTGAATCGAAATATTCCAGGTGGAGGATGTAATTTAATGAACATTTACTGTCCCTCGAATCATTAAATTGTTATTTTTTATTTTGGGATAATTTCGATAAAATTTACGTTGTTTTAAAAATGAAGAGGCACGATCAACAATTTCGTACTTCGATTGCTTTAATTCTCTTTCGAATGAAATTCACAAAGACAACGTGGTCTTCAGCCTAAAAAAATACCAAACTTCCGGTTAATCCAAGATGGCCGTACATAATGACGTCATAAAATACAATGTTACTAAATTACCACATGATGCTAAAAATGGTGTTGTGAGTTGTGAGTGGTGAGTGAGTTATGAGTTGTGACTCACATTCGAAAGTTAAAGTTAGCTATTCTTGATATACCGCTAATTTTGCACCAATGTACATCAATTGCGGTTTACAACTTTTTAACTTCCCAGCCAGGAACTCACCTGAGAACTTGCCCAATCTTGGTGCAAGTATCCCCCATGTGAGCCATCACCTCATGGTGATGCAATCAGGTATTGTTCCACATGGCACCATCTCTGCTGTCCCACATAGGGCTGGTACCAATTTTACACCTTGGTCTGGTGAGGCTGTGATTTACTGAGACACTGCTCAATGTCTCTACCCTGTCTGGGAATAGAACCCAGGCCACCTTTGCAGTAGCACTTCACGCTAACCACTACACTATGAGGCTCACTTTAATCAGTTCACCTAATGGTACATTTAAGAAATACCTTTAAATATGCATCTAATAAAATATTGCTTGCTACAATGGCTTTATAATTGTCTTTTATCATAGAAGTTGGCAATTTATTCAGGCCCATACTAGACTTTTTAACTGATTCACAGGAAAGAGGCAACAAATGCCTTTAGCTTATTGTCTTTTCCTTCTTGTTTTATAATGAATTTATCAAGGAAGAGAAAGACATTAATGCTAATAGTCCTTCCTTTAATTCCTTTTTCCAAGTAATGTAATTATATATCCCTGTTCTTCTCTCCTTTCTAAGGACATGTCTGTGTGTGACTCCATGTTTCAATAAATATCAGATGAAATCACAGGGTGATTTTTATGACAATACTAAAGATATTCTTTTTACTGTTTTGAAAACATACTTGATGTTTTCTTATGTTACCAAACTACACAAAGAGTACCTATCAGCAAATATGTCCTGGCTTTGGAACCCATGTACTGAGTCACTCCAAGTCCAAAACTGTGGGTACCAGAGGTCTCATTGGACCAATTATCTTGCATCATTTTTACAAATTATATACCACCTTTAATAAGCAGTATGAATAACTTTTGTTTACTATAAGTTAGTCACTAAACCTAAATACCACCTGTTTCATTATTTTAGTCTTTGAAAGCCTTCAACTTGTTTTAGCAACTGTCTCCAAAAGTTGCAGTGGTAGATAAAAATGTTCTGGCATTGAATCCCATATACAGAGTCTCTCCTCATCCAAAACTGAGGGTACCAGTGGCCCCATAATTGGACCAATGCCCACAAAACAGGAAAAGTTCCATTTAACTCACTGTCAATAGCCGTAAATGCAGATGGAGCAGATTTTTCATTTTGTGCAATGTATAAAGAACATTGTTTCCTTACAAATATACTAGTTAGAATGACCATTTACAATTTTCAATAAAACTAACCAAGTCACCCAGCGATCGGATAAATACACCCTCATGTTAAAATGTAGGATTTAAGTAACATCACCTCAAGTTAAATAGAATCCGTTCATCTTATCAATTATCGTCAAATATAGTCCATTTTGATTTCAATAAAAAAGAAAATTTTCTTGCTAAAGATGTACTTTACAACAAATCAATATGAATTCAGTAGAATAAGTTACATTGTGAATGTTTTTTATTCCTCCAGATCGGTGAATCACAGGTAATAGAACCCACAAACCTAAGTTTTATCATAGCAAAGCTGTAAAGGTATCCCTCTCCTTTTAAACTGAAGCTGCCTGATAACAGCTCATGGAAGCTTCAAACAGCTTGCCAACTCAATTGGTTAAAAGTATTTCAATTAAATAATAAAAATCACTTCTAAGGATTCCTGCTACTAATTGTATACAAAACCTTTGCAGAGAAACAACAATAAGTTTGCATGGGAGGAAAACATTAATGGCTGCATGTCAGAAAAAACCTAAGGGTTAAAGGGAATAAGCTACATAAGTACATGATATGTTGTTTATATAGGAACATATTAAACTACATTCTATATGTTCCTTCCTGTAACAAAGATCACAAAATTCCATTTAATACATAGAGATACTTGGATATAAGTAGCCTCTGTTGCAATAACAAGAAAACTCCCTTTGAGTGAAAGTTATGAAGTATGCATTGGCGGATCCAGGATTTCCCGTACGGGGGGCGCCCAGCCCGTGGGGGGGGGGGCGCCAACCCAATTTTCACCTATTATCGCCCAAAAATCGGGAAAAACTGCATGAAAATGGCGAAAATTTTGGCCGTAAAAGTGGGGGGCGCCCCCTAAATCGGCCAATGGTATGTACTCACATGCACTCTTGTCGGGACGTACAGAACCTGGTCATCTGCTCCAATCTCATCCGGTGGAGGCGGTCCCAGTCTAAACCCCTTATTCTTTACCCAGAAACGGAACTTAGAATTATCCGAGGTTGGCAGTTCATTTCCCGCTAAAATGCGCACAATTCTCTGGTATTTCTTCCTCGTCACTGTTTTGGTTTTCCCAGAATCGCCATAGTTCGCAGTGGCCCATTTGCGGAACTTTTCGAACATGTGGTCACTACTTTGGCTGATTGGTTTGAGCTGGTGCTGTTCGGGTGGATGCGGCCCCATGGCTGTCAGTGAACCCTGAAGAGTTGGTGGTTTGTCAGGCAGGAACCCAGCTGTGGCGGGACTCCCTGATAGATGGTCTGGGGTGCTGTCAGTACCCTGTAGTAACAAGGGTACTGGTGAAGCTGACATAGGTGAGGGTTGCTCTCTGACAACCATATTCTTGTCACTTATTACATCCTCGGCACTTAAAACCACTAAAGGTTCTGGTCCTGATTCTGGTAAAGGCACACTCATTGTATTGCTTTCTTTTTCAGTATCCATTACTTCTTCCTTATCCTGTGATTCCATTCTGATATCCTTCCAAGGTAATTCCCATGAAAAGAAAATGTAGATTCTCTAGCAATAAATTTATCGGATAATATTACTCACAAATTTACTGTGTCCTGTTGAAGTTGTGTTACTCAGCAAATTGCCATTGCTCTTCCTCACTCCTTTATGAAGAATTGAAATACACAACAAAACTTTTCTTTCAATTTCCACAGAAAGGTACAAGTTGCATGAAATGTATCAAATAAGAAGAAATTAATATTTTATTAGACAGCTTGAGCTGAAGGCAATGCAGTATGAGTCTTCTAATATCCCAGGAGAGAAAATTAATACGTTATCACTTCCATTTCAATATAATATATTTATCCTCTGTGCCATCAATTAATTAGTGGTGCATGATAACCTATCAACTTAGCACTTTGGATATTTGCGATAATGAGCAATAATGGTATCACTTGTGAGAGTCCAGTTCATCCAAATATGGTCATAAACTTTATCCTGAAATTGATCAGGGTCCCACAGTAGAAGAGAACCAGTCCATGCATGTATTGCTGAATGTCCCACTTAGGAAAGAGACCAGTCTATGGTTACTGTCCTGAAATTAAAGTGATTTATGAACAATAGTTGTTGCAGATGGCAGCTGATGATTGCAGATGATTTGCGCTCCACAGGCCCTGCAGTGATTGCTATTTGAACAGATGGGCTGGCCTACATGGCAAGATAAAGCACTGGTGATCCTTAGAAGGAGAAAAGAGAGAGAGACACACACTGGTTATGTGTGGGACTGACTGTACAAAGGGGATGGAAAAGGTAGGGAAGGTAGGTAGGAGGGGGAGGTGCATGCATGCAGGAGTCCTCTCACTCTCTCTTCCAGCCTGCTTCACAACTTATTGGGCGACATTGTGTCTCAAAGAAGAAGGCACGGAGCAGGCCCGGCCCTTCTAGTGCCGTCAGTCTGGGTGACATGCCATAAAAGCGCAGATGTCGTCTCCTGTACACTGCAGCGACAGTTGTGTTCGAATCATAGCCATTGGCGGATCTAGGGGGGCGCGGGAGGCGCGTGCCCCCCCCCCTCTACGGGCCAAAATTTCTTCATTTTCATGCAGTTTTGGGGGATTTTTGCGCTAAAATCGGGTAAAAATTGGGGCGCCCCAAGGTTTGCGTCCCCCCCACGAGAAATCCTGGATCCGCCACTGATAGTAGTTTAGCATTTAGCTGTATGCTGTGAAACATTTTACGATTGTGCTTAGGATTTTTTGAGGTAACATTTGATCGAATGTATTATAAAACACACAATTTTTTGATATTATTGCACAGGAAAAGTGAGGTTTTATGTTTCGACACATAAAGTCGAGACTTGAATGTGCTTCTATTATGTCATGACTGAAACCTTTGGTACAACTGTTCTTGGATGGAGGATACTCCTGTTGCTGAATGTGTTAATAAGAATTTAATTGATTTTTAACTGTTAAAGTTAATATTCATGGAGTGTGATTAGCTACAAAGAATTAATGTCAATAGTGAGTTGTTTTCATTTTCCTGTGGCTTTTCGATACAAAAATGGATGGCGACCATTTTAAAGTCCCTGGAACGCAAATTGGCCAAAAACGGACTTTGAACTTTTACATGTCTAAATACCCGCCTGATGTTGAAGTGTGTGTATTTTTAATCTACCATTTGTATACAAAAGAAAATGCAGAAACGGTGTTTTACGTCGTCAGAAAACGATCGTTCGTCATTCTGCAGTGTTGGGTTCGAGATGGGATTTCTTGCTTTGTCATGGGAGAAATTTGCGTTTTGAAAAGTTCGGCTGATTTACCGATAGGTAAAGATTTTTGGTTAATCAGCCTGTTGCACATTTTAAGTGCTTACTTTTTTGTTTACAGGAATTACAGTATTATGTTAAACAGTTAACGAGAGAAACAAACGTCTGTTGGGTTCTTAATTTTGCACAGATAAAAACTTTCTACAGGCATCCAGGCTGCTGATGATATTTTGCCCTCATCCCGGGTTAAATTTGTATTACTGTAGAATAATAAAATTTGTTATCTTTGCGCTTCTGATGGGAATCCACACAACAGGGTTTTCGTTAAGTCGACAATCTTTGGAAAACTTCGCCCCTTCAAAAATTCCCTGATATCAAGTTCCTTTCGGAAAAATATGTGTATAGAAGGTCTCCGCGACTGAAGAAGGATTCTCCACTTCACAGTGAGGTGCCTGGCTCCCCTGCCCGGGCGCCCCTCCCTCCTGCCCGCCCGGCTGACTGGTCGCGCCCGCCGTCCCGATCGATATGGTCCCAGTCCCTGCTGCTGCGGCTGCCGCTCCTCTCCTCTCGCATCCGGGCTGAGCCGGAATACAGGTGACAACTTACAGCAGAAGGGAGGACCTACTACCTGTCGTCTTCTCCTCTTGGTATTGATGTTAGATGCGGATGATGGTTCGGTTCGTTTCTCCACCCTTTTCTTTGTCTCACTCAGCGCGATATTTTCTCGCTTTCTGGGTATTGTTAACGGCGCTGTATTAAGACGATATCTCACATGTCACTATTCATTGCGTTTTCCACACTTAATTCTTATGTTTCGTTCGTTTCAAGTATCTCTCTTCTTTACATGTTTTCTTTTCATCAAATGTGCTGTTGTGTGTCCCGTTATGAACTTAACGGTTTATTAGCATTTTTCATGTAACTTTTAAACCTTTTTTAACAGACGAAGGATTTCTTTTTAATTTATTGCCAGTCTAAATAGATGTATTTATTTGCTCAGGTTCCTCTCAATTTTACGTTGGATATCTTAAATTCTTTAGCAAAACTTTTATCTGAAAGGTATTGTTTTAATGAAGTTATCTGTATCCCGTTATGGAATTCACAAGTTTTAGGGCCCTTGTCATAGATTTATCCTGTAGCACTGTTGGGTAACTAGAAAGTGCGCAGTGCTGATGAAATGCGTAAAATGTGGGCAAATATTCGAGTAAAGGGAAATTTCTTGAATTTCTCCTTCAAGTTGTGTTCTCGTACTCCCAAAGAGATTGGTGATTTCCTTCATTATCATTATCTTCATCTTCCTCTCAGCAAAGTATTTATGCCATCACAAGCATCACCAAATGATGCTGACTCGAATTTTAGAAAGAGACATAACATCACATCTGGAAATTACTTATTTTTATTTGGACCAAAACACAAATTATGTATTTAAATATTTAAATAGCAAGACAACAGACCACACCATTTTATTCTTTGACAAGAATCATAACGAGCAATTAAATAACGATATATAATTAAAATATTTATGTGATTTCAAAACACTTGTGTATGTAAAGTACAAAATAACATTCTGATATTTCGACCTACTAGAAAATGTCGTTTCTTCAAGTTTGATATTTCAAGAGAAACTTTTTGCGGACTGTTTTACAGTTAACTAGGTAACGTGTTTTTTTCTGCATAGGTTGCGCTAAGTCCTAGTGTCCAGAAATTATATACTAGGAAATAGCGCAGCACTTCGGCAGTGTAGACAACACGACGCGTATCTGCACAGCCATCCTACAGTCAGCAGATTAGCCTTGCGTCAACCCTCTAATTTCTGTCTGTTACAGTGATTGATTCCGTCACAAACGTTCAGCCGGCTGTTTATTTTCATCACTTTTCTTTAACTGTTCATTATCTTTGCTGGAAGAGCATTCACCACCTAAGGTGTCCTTGTTCTTTGTCTCTGCAATCATATGTCAAGGAAAGCAATAAGATAACTCTGAAAGTAATTGTGTAAATAACACATTGTGGTTGCTTTAAAACCCATGGGAGGGTCACACGAAATCCATGGTCCAGCAAAAAATTTACCAAATGTAATTTTACTGATAACATTGGCGGATCTAGGGGGCGCCGACGGCGCATGCCTCCCCCCCGCCCCCACGGCCCAAATTTTCTTTGTTTTCATGCACTTTCTGCTAAATTTTGGGTGAAAATAGGGGTGGCGCCCCCCCCTAACGGGGCGGGCGCCCCCCCACGGGAAATCCTGGATCCGCCCCTGGATCCTATCATATATCTGATACAAAAACATTATAAAACTCGATCATCAGGAAAGTTATCGCAAAAATTAAATCAACTCAGAAACTTTTGGTGAAAACTTTGTACCTGAGCTGACGATGAAGTGGGAGTATTTGTCTTTGGGATTCTCCTTCTCAATAGTAGGAGCGACAGGAAACGGGACAGCCTCGCCCGAGTATGAGTGACTCTCGATGCAAGTAGAGCCCGTCATGATGTTGGAATCCGTCGTTGGGTCGTCGAAGTACGTTGTACTAAGAGAAGATAGAAAGCATCAAATAACAGTTATAGCATTCAGTGGCGGATCCGGGATTTCTCGTTGTGGGAAGCGCAAAACTCTACGGGGTGCGCAAGCCTGATTTTACCACACAAATTGGTAAAAATAGCATGAAAATGATGAGATGTACTCCCCCCTAGTTCCGTCAATGCTGTTTATTATTTTTGACTTCAGGCTTTTTATCGGTCACGAGCGAGGTTGTAAACTTGCTGTTACTAGTATTAATTTTCGCAATTTTACACAAGTTTTTTTGTATGAAGAGATATGACTGAGTTAATACTTATCATATATTTCAGTGAGGTACAGATGAAAAGTGTAACCTTTCTACCAAATCAGATCATCCCAACAACAAGTGTTAGAATTGCCAAAACACTGATTCAAGAAATGAAAGCTTTGTGTCCACATGGCAATTCTACATAAAATGGGTTGACCCCTGAGGCCCCTTAGATCCCTTGGGAGTATGTCTGGGGGTTCTGAAATGTCTGGGCACATTCACTCTCTCCAGATAATGGTCTTTATTTCTGCCAGCATGTATATAATATTGTCACAGCAATAAGTTCATTGAAGCATGACTGAAGCTGGGCTATGGTCAATTCAATTATTCCAGCTGTTGTGTTTTTAAACTGGTTGTTATTTTTGGAGAGGTACTTCATATTGAATTTCATTCGATAGAAAATAACCTGTCTTAGGGATAGAGAAAATGGAAACCTGTGACATACATAGGATAGTTGACAGTTTGCTGGTTGTTTTCGTTGGAAGTGGCGTTTCCTCCCTTGATGTAAGCGTTCTCTTTAGACTTACTGGGCGAACACCCCATTTCTGAAACTAAAGCGATAAGATCATTTTACATGGTAGAAATTTCGGATAAAAGTAGCGTTTATCATCGTTCTCTTGGTTCATGTATTTTCCCGAAATTTTGGACAAGACAAGGAAAAGATAACTCGGATAGCTCAGAAAAACTGTTAAAGACAAATATAAGTAAACATTTGAAATCATTTCTCAAAATTTAAAACTGTTTACAGGATCACAAAAATATGAGTACAAATGTGGTAACGACATCTTTCGTGGATGCAGATAGTCTAAACTACTTATTTTTATTCAAAAGGACAGGTTGGCGTTCATCCAATTAGGAATCTTGTACCCGCAACAACAGCCTTTGGCGCTGTGGATAAGAATAACTCTGTGCGCACAGGAAAGTATGCACGGTTGTTCGATTTGTCAACAAGTGAACAAATCACTTCATATCAGGAAATTGTGAGACAAAAAATATCTGCTGAGTTTTGAATTGAATTCGTGCAGACGGTAGATCATGAATTTCTATTGTCTCCAAATGACCATATTTTCATCCATCTGAGAAAATATTTGTCATTTTGCTGAAAAAGAATTTCACACGAATATCACCACAGCGCGAACCTCCCAAGTTAAAGGAACTTGACAATTTCCTCCTCTCCTCTGCTAAAAATTAAGTCCGTTTTTTCCATAAGACTTACCTTTCATAAATACACCATGTATGTCTCCTATATTTCAGTCATGTCCGTCTGCGATCCGTTCAGTATGTGGAATCATTACATCACAAAAATCGATAGAGATAAAAAAACATCTTGATTTATGTTTTTCTTTGCATCAATTTCCTATTAATATTTATCTAAAACATATGACAATCATTTGTCTGATGCAAATAATCCTTTTATGAAGAAGACCTGGAGTTCAAAGTGATCAATGTACAGCGGGAAACGTATTCCTTATTTGCCATACAGATTCAAATTTAACCATTTATATGTCTCCACACAGTTAACTTGTTGTTACAAAATGATCACACAATATTTATTTCAGGCTGTCACTTAGCAATCGCCATGCAGTTTACGAGGCATTTTGTAGAAGTATCCCTCCCACTGCTAGAGCTTAACAACTGATATAATGAAGCCCAGGTGTAGCACTTGTCAGGTACGAAAGGACGACGCTTCCAAAGAAGCATCATTTCCTTACCTAGTATGTTTGTTATTCTTATTGTTTGGACCACATTTCCCGCCGCACTTTGAAACCAAGATTCAAAAAAAGCAAAGAAGTTTAATGGAGGTGAAATTTGTCCCACACTACAAAATATTGCTGGGAAATTCACATCGTACCAATGCATCTCTTGATTTGAACAAGGTCTTGATATTTATGAACAGTAGATGCCATGTTCAATTTTATTTATATTTTACGATGGCCCCACTGTTTAAAAATTGTACTATTATTTATGAACAGTTTGGCTTCTCAGGGCCCAAGTTTAAGGTTAATTTTCTTATTCTTACGTAGTGACACTTTGAAAATTCTATCAGTGCAATGTAATCCAAATGATTAAAAACGACCTCACTGATTAAGTAATGATATAATTGCATCTATATCATCTGTATTGTAATTAGTGGTTAATGACTTGTTTTCTACTGCATGGAGCTACACGGTGTAACCTAGCGCCATTTCATAATGGTAATCTTTTACTTACACAGATGAAGTTTCAAAACAGTATCATTACAGCAGGATGCAGTTCTCTAGAAAACTATTCAACGAACTAGTCATATTTAAAAATAGTTGCTAAATGGACCAAATGGACGCTGTTTCGGGCATAAACAGCGCGTTTTCATAAACCTGAAGGCACCTTCCTGAACGCACTGACGTAAGATTACACCAATCTTATAAGCAAATGACGCTAAAGAAGGGGTGTAAGAATACAACTGCACATGCGTTAAGGGTTATGAATACGCACTGTCAAAATTTCTTATTGGAGGGGGCGCCACGACGTCTTCAATCTGTTGGAGGGGGCATTTTCTTCAAAAGAAAACCCCTAAAATGAAGGAAATCTGGGGTGTTTGTTTGTATTTTTGAGAAAGGCAAAGCATGAAACGGCACCCCTTCACTTTTTCTTAGGAAATGTTTATCAATTGTCTTTGGCTTCATAAAGCACTCACTTACAATAAATATCTGTCGCAAAGTGGCTTTTTCTGTGGCTTTTCTTTTAAGAAATAGATAGTAAAGGGTTAACTTCAATATTTGTATTGGAAAT
>JBCAUI010130870.1:0-18326 GCA_038406195.1 Haplosyllis anthogorgicola
ACGATTGGCTACTTGTTATGTCACGTGACCCTGTGACGTCATTGGTGACGTCATTTCCGGTTATGACGTCATTTCCTGTTGTGCATTGCTGTGTTTTCCCGCTATGACCCCGATTCAGGATTTCCTACTATGGCTTTTATTTCACTTTGTGACATTATCATTAGTTGAATTGTACATTTAATCTAAAATAGCATATTTTGATCAAATAGCATACCACAATGTTAGCTTAGGTAGCGTGCTGAGTAATAAACTGGCCCGTGTGAGCAATATACTGTCATTAGAGATTAAAGAGTTAATACCGTGCACATCTATTAGTCCTTATTGATGCCATGGTTTTATCCTAATTAGGCTGGAAATAAGGACGCATTAATACAACCAACAGCTATTACTGCATTAAGTGATACATTGCGGTGTTTAATGATATGTGTAGTGATTGATGGGATGTTTTAGTTCAATTATGATCCATTAGTACAGAGGAGTGGACGTCATGAAACAAAACTTTATGTTCCATAGTGGTCAGCCTGACATGAAAGAGGTTTTCAAACCACAAACACTTTAGGCTTTTGTTCACTGGTGGGCCTTTGACACATTTTCGCTTGTTGTGCTTCTATTTTGCTGTTCAAAAGTAATTGCGTAATTTACCATGTGAGAAATTAAATTAAAGTGAACTAAAGACTTAATTTTGTCACCAATGGTTTGTCATTTTGCGAATAAGGTGACTTCTAAAAAAAAAACGAGACTGATTCAGTGAAGATTCCGTGAAGATGTTGCATAACGAAGTCTGTACTACTTCCACCAGTTGAACAGATCCAGACTTGTTGTTGACTTTGACCTTTTTGATGAGTGTGTTTGACCCTGGAGCCTCCTGAGGAGGTAACATCACCTGGGAGGCTGAGGTGCTGACTTCCCAAGCACACGGAGACACGCAACCCGTTTATCACGCGACGACACGCATACTCATCGCTGCCGCTACCTGTGTGTGTCACTATGGGAAGGTCGCCAGGTTAACAACCTCAACAACCGTCTGCATCAACATGTGTCTGTACGAGCCATGAGGATACATGAAGACCTTCCAATATAAAGAAACAAACGTTCGTCCTTATAATTTTTAAAGTGAACCGTTTCATGTTATGGTAATGCAGATTGTTGGACCAGTTTAATATTGCCATTACAGCTACAACCTGTTCCAGCTTTCATAATGTCTCAAAGGAAGATGCATGATCTCCACCTCTGCCTGGACACACAGTCAGAACCCTGATCAGGTATTGATCACCTGTCTATCGGGAGGTGACATGTAGACGAACATATTGATCCCTGTCAATCGCGCCCAATAACGAACCAATAACCGTGACTCCACTAACACAAAGGTCAGGGCTTTTAATACCACATACCATCCGAAACAGCTTTTTGAACAGCTCTTCTTTACATGGTGACATGAACAATGTAATTAATTGCATTTAGGAGAAGATATTGAAGTCTGCATAAACGTTTTCGTAGTTTGCAGTGCGCTTAGGTTGTTACTGCGTAGATGTTTGACTTGTTTTTTTTAGATGGGACGATGGTTGTGCGCAGTTTATTTATGAAATAGTTCCAACGTCTTTCAGAGGCAACGTTCTTCTCAGGCGAAAAGTTATTGATGTAAGAAATTTGTATTTTATATTTTTATCCTTTAAGGTTAAGCAATAACATAACTGTTTTGCTCAACGTATACCACATAAATTAACTCTATTAATGCGACGATGGAATTCCATGTTGTGTTTTTTACTCAAACAAAATTAAGAGCCATGAACAAATATTTCATCATCTGGTATTAATGAAAAAATAAAAATTTACTCCCTTGGCATAATCAACCACATGAAAAGATAATGAGATCTCATGGGAACGGTGTAACGTATTGTTAGTGTTCAACTGGATCATTCAAATACAGGCTTGTTACACATCTAACATGTTTATTAAAGCATTAACACCCTTCGTTTATCTACCTGATCTAAAATCAATACCCAATAATAGACAAATCACAGAGCTACCATTACACCAACAATAGCATCACAATCACTCAACTGTTCAATAACACAATCACCTTATATAACTCAGTAACATACTAACCTTGGAGCGATCACAGGGTTTTAGCATTTGATGGATGAGGTCACAATAACATTTGCTGCCTTAGGCCAGTACAGACTGTACAACATTTGATGAATTAATTTACTGTAGCATCTGATGCATTAGGTCATATTAATAATAAATTAATCACCATTGATAGAAAACCACTGTAAAAAGCATTGAGTGAAAATACTCTTCAAATATGATATATTTCTATGACAAATAATGAAACGCGCCTCTACATCAGGTTAATCTGAACAGAACGGATATTATTAAAGCCGTGCGCCGTGCTTATTAACAGACTGTTTATTGTCACATAAATCACATTTTTCTTTCATAATACGGTCATTGTTTGAGTAACGACAATTTGATGTTGTTTCTCTTATGAATATTGACATGTTTTTCTGTTACAGGCCGGGAAGGTAGTTGCGGGGGAGGGGGGGGGGGATGCGGAGATGGGGAGAGGAGACACAGGCCATTGGCCGAAAACTTATGATTGATATTAAATAAAATGTGCACTAAGTGTCACATGTGTCATGGATATAAGAGGTTTTGATAATATTAATACATTTGTATAGCGCCAGGCGAATGACCTCTGAGCACCCAAGCTAAGATTCCAAAAATGCACGGGAACAATTGGGGACAGCATGGGAACAGCATGGAGTCATTTGTATTGTGATTGTGCACACAAAAGTCTTCATTCCAGGAAAAACACCAAGAGAATGATCAAGATTTGCACAGGCTGTCCTTTATATACCCTCCAGACAGCTGGAAAGTGACATTTGATTAAAAATAATTGATATTCACACCTTTTGCAAATAAGAACAATGTGTTGTCAAACATTTCAAACATACCAAACACAGTGGAAAAATCATCTATTTGCCACTTGGGGATGCGTTTTATTTAATTTATTTTCTTTCCTAAAATTCTGAGTAATTATATTGGAACCCCAACTTTAAAAACCCTAGCCAATCACATCGTAATTAAAAAGCGTATCATAAAATGCAATAAAGTTAAAACTTACTCACTTACACAGTCTGCAAGAATTCATCATGCCTTTGTGGGATTACAATGTAAAACAGTACTTAATTTTTCTGGTAAATTCCTTTGTTTTTTAACGTTCCCACATTGATAGAAATTTCAGAGATGAGTACATAGTAGAACTTTGTTATTTGAAAGTAACGTCTTCTCAAGATCTGCAATTTTGTATGCGGTTTAACCTGCTATTTCCATCTTTTCATCATCCTAACATTTTCAATAATGTGCATTGAGTAATTAAGATGTAATATTGCTCACAACTGTTTCCTGTTCTTTTGGTAAAATTTCATCCAATTATTTTGCTTTTAAATATGACTGCAACTGTCGATTTCCATTCTTGCGCCAAATAAAACTTGGATCCTCAGTGCTGCAGCCATCACTTGTAGCACTGAGCAATTGCTTAATTTAGCAAACTGGAATGAACAGTCTATGACACATTTACAATTTAAAATAAATGTACCATTAAGTGTAAGGTTTAAAAGCGCGTGGGCGTCACTGGATCTGGATAATGTGGGAACTCACAGGGAGAACATCCCAAGTTATGTTCAGATTTGATCGTTTGCTGCAGCAAAACGTAAAGAATGTCAGTAATTTAGGTTTGTTATTTCAATAAAGTTGTTTTTATCCAACATGAAATTTCACCATGAATATTACTCTGTGCAAGAAGATGAGTGCTGTAAGGTGAAGACCTATCCAAACTGTTACCTCGGTAACCCATTCCACCAGGGTAATAAACATATATTGTAACCATAGCAACACATTTATAAAAAATCAATGCACATGATGATTTAATGTGAACTGTTTGATATGAACTGTCCTGTGACATCCAAGATGTCCTTTACGTATTACAACAGGTACAAATCAGCTATTTTTCATATGCATTTAAGAAAATGAATTTTTGATAAAACTGTATTAGAAAGGCGGCATGTCTATCTAATTGACCAAGCCAATTAGACAGTACATAAATAACTGGACACTACCCTACTATCCCAATTCCATTCGTGTCCCTAACCTTACACCCTTTGTAACCTCCCATCACCACCACATGTGCCCCACTCCATTTCATCATCGTCTGGAAACTTTAAAAACGTACACTAAAAATATGTAGTACCTGGACTAGGCTATTGATACGACCCGTGAGACCTGTTATTATTATTTAACGCTTTTTACTTATGTCGGAAGGTTCTCGGGCCTGGATGAGGTGATTCTGGGTTGGCTTATTATCACATCATCCTGTGATGTCAGGAGGTAGTGAGGTCTGGGTGAGGTGTTCGTGGGTTGGCGTGTTATCACATCATCCTGTGATGTTGGGAGGTAGTGAGGTCTGGGTGAGGTGATCGTGGGTTGGCGTGTTATCACATCATCCTGTGATGTTGGGAGGTTGTGAGGTCTGGGTGAGGTGATCGTGGGTTGGCGTGTTATCATATCATTTTCACATAACAGTTGTGTATGTTGTGTATGTAAGACACGACTTCCTGCCGTGACAGACGGATATGAATGCGTTACAGACGACAGGTGGGAACCTACAAACCTCAATACAGTGATTACTGTTTAACAATTACCCAGGTTTAACAATTACACAGAAATCGTATCAATTGTGTAACATAAGGAAACATGAGGGAGCTCCGATAAGTTACCATGTTAACGGTTTGATACGATTTTTATGTACTGATGTGTTTAAAGACTCCTACTGATGCGCTTTAACTTCCTTCAATACTACAAATTTCTTGTTGTTAAAATACTGAAAGTGCTTCCTCCTTACATCCTGTGAAGAGGAAATTACTTGAGGAAATCAACTGGACCTACGAACAAGCAATAAAGATTGAAGAAAAACATGGTCACAAACGCTCATTTCTCCCAATGCTTTCGTCCGTTTAGGAGAAACTGAAGTTTCCTGTTGTGAAAAATAAAGCGTATGATTCTGGTGTCATTCCGATGCATTTCGTCAATGATAAAGTGCAAAGTACATTGCAGAATTACAATACGGGGCAGTGCGTGTAGGTCTCGCTACGCATGTGCAGATCAAGAAATGCTCCATGCAGCCAATGGAAATCGTATGTGGTTAATGGGCTCTCTCGTACCTTTAAACATTTTGCTGTAAGTGCCGTGCTAAGAGGCACGTAGTATTCCATTGACCAGTTCACGTACTATGCGGGGGGAGGGGGCAAATTTCCTTTGATTTCTTGATCGAATGAGTGCGTATTAGTAACATCCGTGATAACGAACATGACAACTCTCCCTCAAGGTCGTCTCCGACTTGTTCTTAGGATTATTGTTCTATTTCTCTTACTATCATTGAGAGGCTCCTTCCAAATGTAACAATAAATTCAAACAATTATCCTTTATTTCAGCAGAATTATTTTCCATTAGGTTGGTTGTTACAAAACATATACCAGGGCACATAGCTTTTGTAGCGATCTCATTACTGTGAAATTAACTTTGAAAACAGAACCTTCATTTATGACAGGTCGCCGTAAGATTAGCAATAACTCTGAAAAAGAATCAATGTTTGCGTGGCAAGTGGAAGTTCTCAGATTATGGAAGAAAGAAACAAGTGTTGTATTGCGTGAGATGGTATGAAGCACGAGGCAGCTGGCATCAGAATCTGCCGTCTTGCTGCATGTTTTTGAGTCGTATAAAATAAAGAGTGCACTGTAGAATAATACTGAATGTAATCAACTTAAGAATATACCCAGCCATTATTTTGGTTTTCATTATATAGTGTGTTCCATACACGTGTTCTGTAAGGTGTGCGAATCTTCACTTCAATTACAAAAAAAATTCAGTTTCGGCTGAGGGGTGGGGGCGTGTTATGTTCTAAAATCTCCTCACAAATCAGAAAAAAAAGTTTTAAAAAAATAGTGGAATCATTGCTTTCAAACTATAATTTTAAGCCAGGAGTACCGCCTCCCGTCTGCTCCTGTAATTCCTATCAATTTAGAAATGCATAGAACAAAAGAGAAAACATAAAATTTTCACCATGTGCTTTTTGATTTCTATTGTTCCAAACTGAAAGTAATTTTAGCCTCTGGATTTTTGTTCTTATCCTTGCCCACTCCTCATGTCGTTTGGTGGTATGAAAGTCCTCATTAAGAATTCTCTACCAAATTACTCATTGCAATTATAATTGTATGTTAGAAACCTAGTCATTTTTGCTGTCACAAATTGAAAGTCCATCATATTATCACACACTTCCATAGTAAGCTAATGGACATAAGTTCATCGGTATCCATGAAATTGGTGGGGGCAGCTCCTGACGGGCCTTAAATCCACTGTGTATTTTGTATTCTGATGTGGCTTCACCTGTTTTCCTTCTTTCTGGACCATAAGACTTACGTAAAGAAACGTAAACACCCCACCAGACTTGTGTTTACTCTCACAATACTCAGTCTGTACGAATAACGTTTTTTTTCACACTTAGCAATGAGGACGTCATTAGTGAGGAGATATGAGTCTAAAAGCCGAACGTTTTTGTCAATAAAGCCGTCTTCTCGTGCAAAAACGTGTTACATAACATCCCAATCTACATCAAAACCGAGCCAGATCTCTAGCGATGTTCAGTCACACGTTCTATGTCAATTTATACATGTTTTGAAATCACTCGGCGGCGTTACGTTTGCCGCTGAGGTCAAATCCGGTGATTTCAAAACATGTATAAATTGACATAGAACGTGTGACTGAATATCGCTAGAGATCTGGCTCGGTTTTGATGTAGATTGGGATGTTATGTAACACGTTTTTGAGGTGGAATCCTGTGATTTCTTTTAGAGTGCTTTCCAAACACAACATTACAGTTTAAAGCAACACTTCCTTAAACACACACGTACGAGACGGAAAAAAATGTGTAACTTAACCTCCCATCTATTACCATTATTTACATTGTCATTGACTTCTCTCGGAGATAAGACTCTTGAAAAAAAAAAACTACGTAAAGCGCAATAAAAACGGGCTGTATGCGGACAGAGTGAAGGTAAACATAAGAACAGACAGAGCTTCTTACACTGAGGGATAAAACTTGCAACGAGGTGAACAACCAACGTACAGCATCCACTTACCGCATTTATGAATGAAAAATAACTTTTTTGGTCAAACAACACAATTTGTAGGTAGAAGCGCAGCACCTTCACATAGACATCGTAAAGTTTCCTAGCTAACAGTTGTAAACTTAGTTTATTTCCAGTTAAATTTAAGACATTTTGCAGGAAACAAATAAGACCAGATTAATTGACTGTCATTGGCTGGACTATGCAGCGGCAGAAAGGTTGACGTCATATTCATAATTTCACAAAAAGTCGAGAGTACAGGCAAAGAGTGAATTTCTGCTGTAGCACGATACTCAATATCAATAAAAAATAAACTTCTCGGACCACAACTGAAACAATAATCCAGTACACACGCCCGCCCAAGCTTGGTGGTAAGTAGATTAGATCTAGAAACGACACAATGCACCATTGTTGCTAGTACAGCCTGGAAAAGGGAAGTGCTACAGACTTGTTACTATATCAGGAAATTAAAGGATCAAAGCTTCTACTACAAACTACGCACGTGGCGAGAGCACGATGTGTCTGGTATCTAAATTTACTGTCCCAACTAAATGAATGTAATCTAGCGTAAACAATGATTTGGGTTTTCAAAATGATTAAAAACCAATTCCTTGGCAACGTTCAGCAACGTTTGTATACCGGTTTACCGGGAGTGAACTACAATAGGATGTAGTGTGAAGGTTCGTCGGCTGAACTCAGACTTCAAATCTACCAGTTTGATCAAACCAATTAAGCTGTAAGGAAACTCGAGAAACTGATACGAAAGTGATTTATGGAACGTGCTGACTTGACTGATGTGTCGGTAGACCCAGATAAGCATTAGGGTTGCCACGACTAGTAATTTTCACTCGTCGACTAGTCGAGTACTAATAGTCATCGACTAGTTGATTAGTCGAAGGTTTCCTAAATGTCCATCAAAGCAAAACATATTCACTTCATTACACACCCAATTGTTGTTACACATAACTATTTACCTGCATAATTATGTATTTGCAGGCTACATGGAAGAATGGTTTTAAAAAGTGTATTCTTTTATCACCATTAAAGTGTATACAATACAATATATAACAAATCTTTAAATTTGTGCATTTAATTTCATTGATTCATTTTGATTTTTTCGACTAATCAACTAGTGAAATCATAGTCAACTAGTCGTCACTAAACTCAACTAGTCGATTAGTCGCACTAGTCGTGACAACCCTAATAAGCATACACTAATTAACGCTAGTGCCAGCTGGGTAACGCTAGTACGGCCGTTCGCTAACACTAGTACCACCTGTGTAAAGTACGCTGTCGGGTGGCAGTGGGTGGTCGGGTGTTAAAACCATTTTGCCTTGTGACCGTGAGCAAGTTTCTTGGCCAGGCCAAGACTTGTTCAAAGCCAAAGTAAAAAGAAAACAAAGTGATTTGCATATATTTCTAGAAACCCTCATAACTATGTTGAAATATCATTTAATGCATTTAAAATGGATTTGAGAAGGTACGGGTGGTAGGGCGTACCGCGGGGTTAACCTCTTTGTGATCTGAAATGTTTTACTTGGTAACCTGATAAATAGGAGCGAAGCGTACAGCCGCGGGTAGGCCCTGAGGCGGTGAGTAGGTGGTGCGTAGTAAACGGATCGTACTACAGCCGTCTGGTGAACCTTACCTACGTGGTGTACCGTCCCAGGAATGAGGGAGGGTGCTGAGGTCAGGGAGGGTACGAGGCTGGAGGGCGGTAGGGGTGGAAGGCGTACAGGCGTACATGTAATTACTTGATTTACAGAGACAAATGAGTTGTTGCTCCATCACATTCCATCAGTTTCTCCAGATAACTATATTTGTCGGCATTCAGAGTTTAAACAATTGAAGTGCGTAATGTGTTACTCCCGTGGAAAACAAACTGTTTCAGCGCATTGTTTGAGAAAGTGGTGGTACACTTTTAGTGAATAGTTGGAGATGGTACAGTGGAAGGTACAGGGCGGCTCTCCTCTTCTCAGTAATACAACACTCTCCCTGTGTGATTAGGAACCAGGAATGCGGAAGCACTTCCTCAGAGGTGCTCAGGTTCTCATCTCACACAGCTCAGTGGAACCAGTGGATCTGACTGATCCATACTGTGAGATCAATTTTTTCAAATGCTTATCAGGGGCAGTACATGAGCTCCACATTTAGGTACAAAGTGGTACATTTCCTATGTAGAATAAATTTAACTTTTTAAGATACTCGTTGAACACATTAACTCAGCAATTTTACCATATCACTGTCTGAACCATTGGAAGTAGTGGACGTTTGCTTTCTGGCTGTTCTTTTCAAAATAACGCAACAAACACAGCGTAAATTTGCATTGTTCTCCAAATAGTCTGACTTCCTAAAGATGCATACAGTCAACTATATAGCATCCTTTTGACACCATTTGACCTTGACCTAATGACCTATATTCTCCAAGTTGACACGACGAATATTTCAGGAACGATTTGACGTGGTTTATTTTGCTTCATTAAGCAGTAAATGTAGATAAAATTCTGTTTCCTCAACTTTCATGGTTATACAGATTCCCCTGAACTGCTATTTTCCAGAATTTCAATAACATTACACGCCAGAAATCCTGCCCGATTAATATTATTACTGGTTAATGAACCGCAGTTACCACGAGGCTACAGACGGATCAGGTGCGAGGGAGGGCTTCCAGATGGTTCATTTACACCCGCATCCAGATAGCTGGTTTGTACTGCACATCCAGATGATACAGATCCGTGTCTGTAGGTTTACATCCAGATGGTCGTGTACACGACCATCTGTCGTTGTAAGACAAACGTGTGCCCTTGTAAGACGAAAACAAGATGTTTTTCACCCTGTGAAAAGTGAATCCGTTAGAAAGATATTTTTTGATGATTTCATATGAAACCAAAACAAGTTATTTATATTTAGCAAACGTTCCAATCTATTAAATCAGTTATTACATATTTGAGATTTGAGATCCAACCCTAGGCCAATGAAATTGATATCGAAATGAAATGATTTTTACGATGCCATTTCTATCCTTGTCTGAAATATTTCGTGACTGATTGTTCATTTATACTCCAACACTTCAACAGTTGTACACACCCCGGTGGTCCCACTTGGTTTAGACATTTGCTCGTTAAGACCATTTGACGGTTAAGTATTCCGGACAGCTAACCGATGTGTTTGTACAGGCAACGGGAAGAAAAACGTTTACTACACGGAACCTGAGGGATGAACTGATAAGTGAAGTGCTGTTTACAAGTCGAGAACTGGATCTGTCTGTCCGTCCGTCTGTCTGTCTGTCCGTCTGTTTGTCTGTCTATCTGTCTGTCTGTCCGTCTGTCTGTCTGTCTGTCTGTCTGTCTGTCTGTCTGTCCATTTGAAACAATATGTCAGTAAACTCTAAGCTTTCACAGAATACCTTGTGTCTAGGTTCTGTCAACGGGACATCTCAATCTGAATCTCAAGCAGGCGAGTCTCTCTATGTCTGTCTGTCTGTCTGTCTGTCTGTCTCTTTCTCTCTCTTACCAGTCTGTGTTTCACTCTGCTTCTCTTTTCTTCCCTCTGCCTATTCTGATCTTTCCTTCCCTCAATCCTTTGCTGTTTCCCTAACTCTACCTTGGTCCTTGCTTACTCTCAGACACTATAAAAATTCCATTAACCTTCATGACTTTGTTTGTAACACATTTTAACCCTTCAAGTTAATCTAACCCCATCAATATCCATCACACACGGCTAATCACCCAGAGAGATGATGTTTTCCTGAACATCACGAGTTTGTAGATTCTAGTTTGGACATATCGGATAAACAACAAACTCAGCATGTCATGTAATGCCATTAAGCCTCTTCATCTTATTACATATAGAAATTTGTAATAAGGTTTATATACAGATGAAAGCAATAAACAGGAAACTATACAACTAATGTAATCAGTACATTGTGTATGGAAGCTGTTTCAGCACATTATCTATGGACAGCTATTCATTTCAGTTTTTTGATCTAATGCTTCATCATCGAATAAAACACAATTACCAATTAGTTAATTGACTGTAATTCGTACCGTAATGCAACTGTAACTCTACTAGCCGTCCAACTAATGTACTCTAACAATGACTGACAATGACTGACTTACACTATGTTATATAATGTCTATGCCTTGGATTAAAGAATGAACTGCACTTTTATTATTGCGCGAAGTCTGCGTGGATCAGCGGTTGTGCAGTTTTGATTTCACACACACAGTGATATTTATATCTAAGTTACGGATCTACGAGGTTTACAGCATGTTACACAATCTACCAGTTGTGAAGAGCATCTGTTTTCTGCAGCAATATTGTACAGTGATTAGCTTCCCTCAACAAACCAATCAGCTTTTGAAATTGATTTTGCGTCAATGGAATTCCATGCTGTGTCCTTGACTCGGACAAAAGCTCCTACTCAAAATGAAGAACATTAACCAGATATATCATCCTCTGGCACGAATACGTCGTAACCACAGTTCTCTGCGTGTTGTGATCTGGCTGCTAATCAACTCCTACATATTGAGCTACAGTATCAGTACACGGAATTTGTATCAGTCTAGAACAAAAGAGAGGACATAAAATTTCACACTGCTCTTTTGCTGCGCCATTGTTCCCAAACTGATACGAATTCCGTGTACTGTTGATTGATATGTTTGAATTATCGTCTTACAGAGCTAACACAGACTTAATTTTATTTCCAAATTTCCCCTATCGGACAGTTTTCAAGCTAAACACTACGTTTATCTGGCATTTGTTGGTAAATTAACACGCATTTAACATTAATAAGTTGTCCTGAAGCAATTCGATTTCGCTTAAGAATTGGCAAAATCTAAGTGAGAAGTGGGTTGTACTGATCACAACGCAACCGGACTAACGTGTTTATTAAGGTGTGAACAGTGTATCCGGATTAGGTGTGAAGTGGTTAACCGCATCGTTTATCCGGATCTGATCCACATGACAACATCACAATCCACAACAACATGTGAACAACATACTGTGTATTATGTTAACACTGAGCGACAAATCTGACAATTCTAAAATCCAAAAATCCAAAATCAAAGCTAGAATTTGTTTCATTTGCGCATGGTTATTGGACGGAAATCCTCCCTCAGTGTTGTTATTCTTCGTCTTGTCATTTAAAACGTTACATTTAAACACCACTGTGGTCCCATTATTATTGGTGAAGACTTGCGCATCTGAACAAAAATAATTACAAAGATTGTTATTTTTACACTGATATCCTTGGGAATATTTGATGATCATTCTGCAGAATCTTTACCTAGATTTGTATTTATTTAAAACATCAAACAGAGCAAAACTTCTTACTCTTTAACTCTTTCTGCTTTAATTTGATGTTATATTTCTAAATATATAGAATGACATTTTTGTATTTTAATGATACCTGTATTTTTATTTGCTATTCAAGAAATATCAGAAAGAAAAGGGAACTTCAAAGTGAAATTTTGTTACTTGACAAATGACATAATTTACATAACAGTAATGGCTGTGTCATGATGTATTTATTACACAAGAACCGCCACAAGTGTTTTCTTTGTTACAGGAATCTGAAACGTGTGAGGAGTTATTAAGAAGATATGAAGCCTCTGGATAAGAGTACGCAGAACGCGAGGAAGCTGGAGGGGAGGATGGAGGTGGGGTGTGGATATCTAACCACACAAAGAACTTCTTCCTTGAGGAGCAGGGAACATCTCACAAACACAAAAGAACCCACTCAGTGAACGTCATTTCTTGTCGTAAACACCGAGCTCTTCCAGCCGCTAGTTTTAAACTCTTTAAACTCTTCAGATGATTGTACGGTACAGAAGAAGTTAATGGAGGCCGCTCAGTTTGTGCCAAATCTTTGCACCTATCGCTCCATAAACAAAGATTGGGTCACAGATAGGTCCATAATATCCTTTACAGGACCAAACATGTCGATGTTCTTAATGCTGAAACATAACTCAATTCGTAAACTAAAATAGATACTCATTTCAACATAAGCCTACATTGAAACATATACTGATGTGTCAGTAATAGAACGAGATCTCATACATACAAATCATATCCGTCTGTTCGTCTCAGACGATGTCGCTGATCGCTATTCATTGTATGTAAATCTCAGGGGTCTCGTGAAACTCACAGATATCTGCCGACTGCGAGGTCAAGCTCCACGATTCTACGTCTAGAAGGTCATTTTATGTGAGGTCAGTTTATAGCAACTGTGATCTGAGAACTTCACCTGATTCGTGGTAGATGTCTCATAGCTACCATAATGCAAGGGCAACTGTGTGTCCTTTGGTCCAGGAAGGTAACACTTGGCCGCTGCTGAGGCAGCAAACTACTGGCTCTGAGGTAATGCCAGTGTTGGTTGTGACAGCACTTTATGTCAACGGGTCCTGGCAGGGTGATCGAAGGAGCCTTATTAGCACAGAAAACTCTGACAAAATTATTTAAGGCAACTTAATTTCCACATTACACAAAAATCGTATCATTTCGGAAACGAAGAGAACAAAGGAGAGAACGAAAGAATTTCTCGCTGTGCTTTTGATGCGCTATTGTTAAACTCCTGATACGAATTCCGTGTACTGAAACTTAATTATACCTTCGATACAGTTCCCAAAGTGATTCATCTGATTAATTCTTTAACCTTCTGATGTATTTTGACGTATCATATGTGCAGCTTGACCTCACTATTACATATGTATCTCCTGAGGAGGATGTAACGAGCAGATAACAGGTGCGTAATGGTCATGCAGCTTGACATCACTATTACATATGTATCTCGTGAGGAGGATGTAACGAGCAGATAACAGGCGCGTAATGGTCGGAACGAAAAGGTCAGTGATTCTCAGTACTCACACAGTCTTACTGAGCTAACACGGACGGTAAAACTCCGCACAATGTGGGGAATGTGCTGCTGACCACATCACTCACTCTGTCGATGGTACATTTATAAAGAAGTTAGAAGTTGTAAAATCTGACGGTATAGTGATAATGCTAAGCCGGCTAGGGGTCCGTGTTCACCGTTTAGGAGACACTCTGTACTCTGTGGTGGTGTAATGAAACCCAACAGGGGGCGCGCTGTGCCATGCGCTTTTACTATTTTTACCACAAAAAGATGTTTCATTATCTAAAACCCCCATGGGAAACCAGAGGCACAGTTGTTAAAGTATGTTTCTGGCATTGATTGCCGATCCCAATTTTACATAATCGGTGATTATGACTTGACTTTAAATTCTGTTCTGGAATCAACATAAAAAAACAAATTCTAACTATACGTGGATGATTCTGTGTCTGTCGGATGAGGAACGTGTTTGACTGTTGTAAACTGATAACACATATCTACACTTCACCCTTCACATATCAGTTCTACAGGCAGGGTGGTGGGTTGTAGGTCAGTTACCCGGAAAACTATTCTTTTTCAATTTCTTTACAAACCAACCGTTCTAACACTTTCCGAACAACCTTTCTAACACTTTCCGAGCAACCCTTTGCATTAAAATATTTAGTTGGGCGGTATCAACCAGGAATATTTTTTATAACAACTGCAAACTTGTAAAATTTCATATTCCACGTTGTGTACCTGAAAGTGTGGGATTCTATTGTTCCATTACTGGTAGGATGTTCATGGTCTGCATGCATATAAGCCAAGATCCCCTCCATGTTAGCGATGACTTGATTAAAACTTGATTGTAAAACTTTCTTTCAATAATTGCTCTTCTCTAAGGTTGTGCACAACTGAAACCATAACGCTTATTGTTCATTCTGCCCTGGTTCCTAAGTGGCAGTGATCTGTCAGCTCCGTAGATATCTGGATCCACGCTGTACACCACCATGTCGACGGATCAGGGCAGATCTCTCATTCCCAGAAACAATTAGCTCATCTTCCATCCTTCACAATAAATCAGCTATTCCGCCTCTCTATCTATCTAACTTCCAACTAAGTTGTTACGATTCTGTTTCTTTAGCATTTATCGAGTATTCAGAGAGAGTAAGCAAAGAATTCATCTGCTACATGCACCCGACACGATTTTCTGTAAAACTAGCTCCCACACTTTCTCAGAAAACATTCAAAGAAAGACGATATTTCTGGGTTTGATTTTCATGTCGCTTTTTTATCCGCGTCATTTCCAATTACTTGACGGTTATTTTAAGTTCCAGAGCACTGGTTGTGAATAATCACCCACCTGCAAAAGCGAAATTACCTCCCCACGAGAAACACTTGATACAAAACATAGAACGTTATGATTAACAATAGAAGTCGCCATTCTTCCCGTCTTTCAATATGTTGTGAATGATATTTGAAATTCAATCTAGTTTAGTATTTAAGGCTACAAACACAAATTCAAATTAAATGCTATTGTTGCAATAAACACCACGTCCCGTGAGCAGATCCTGTGTATTAGATCTACCAGTATATAACTCAGCGACACGTATTCACATCACGGACTCACACACCGGATATTGAGTAGCTGGTTCCGTCATAACTTTCCAATATGTACACAATGTTACATAACGCATGTAAACAACGTGTTAGGAATCTCAGCAAATATGCCACACTTATAAGCAATAAAAAATGTCACACTGTCATAGATAGATAGATAGATAGATAGATAGATAGATAGATAGATAGATAGATAGATAGATAGATAGATAGATAGATAGAAGTTCACGTTGTGTTTAGTTGTCCAAAGTTATGTAATATTCAGTGACGCCCTTTCAAGACTCTTATTCACATTAGGTGTAACTAGGCTTTGAGACAAGTACATTGTCACTTGGATGAGCAAAAGACACATTCAGTTTTTGTTTTATGCATGTGCTTCTCTAAATGTCTGTCAAGACACCGAACAATTTAAAGTCCTAAGACATGACCTAGGTTGAATGATGTAAGAGTTTAATCCATGTTCATTTGAATAACTGTGTTGTGGCTGATATTATTTATCCTCAGTACAAATGTCAAATTATAACAGTACTAAAAAGCACCTCTATTGGTGGAAAAGGCAAGTATCGCACCAGGTGAGACCCTCGGGTCTCAACAAAAAAAATAATTAATGTTGGAAAACAGCGTAATAGAGCTAAATGTTGCTGGTATCTGGTTACATAATGTAAATTATATCCTCACACCTGGTGTATTATGTGTGAAGACTCCAGCGATATGAGCCAAACAAACGCAATTCTATTTGTTCATATTTTATAAAGCTATCTCAGGATAACAAATCGTGAATTTGACTGTGTTATTATTGATTACCACTTTACTAACTTTGTGCTATTGCCTGCGGCATTATGTCACAAAAATGGCCATATTTTTGAAACAATTGATTGTGTGGTCGTATTGAATTAAGAATATGTAAAAAGTGCACAAGAAATACTCACAAGCATAATGTGGCTGATAGTTCTCTAATTTCCACCCGCACTTTAAAGTCCGTTAAATCTCCATACAAGGTAATTTTGATAGATTCTTGTGTGATTTGTTTCTTTGCAGTGTTAGTAAAACTCCTTGTAAACAATTGAGTTAAACTGAAGTATCCAAAATACAACAAAGTACTGGTAATTTTATGGAATCCTCAGTAGATCCTATTAATGATTAATTTAGTAAATCTTGTCTAATCCCTCGTTTAGAAGCGCACGTAATAAACATCCCGCACGCGTGTGCTCTGTGTAAATAAGTATCCGTCCAAAGCTGTCTCAATTCAAAGTTTTGATGAAGCTGTGTGGCGGATACACCATCAATATCAAGATCTTTGGTAATGCTACTGTACTACATCATCAAGACCACTACTAAATCATTTGCGAAAGACAGACGCACGTATGGCCAATTAGATGGGGTTTATATGTAAATTGGCATTTCAAATACTGCAGTGAATCAAGGTTTGATATTTGATTAATAATCATGTAAAATCCGTTGTTGTAAATCAAACACGACCTTCATCGTGTTGGCAATACACTCAAGAGACACCTGACTTACATTGGGTTTATCAAATAAACATTTTTTCACTTTTAATTTGAAAACAATGATGGTGAAAGTCTTTAAATATTAGAAGCAAATGGTGAAATTTCTAGCATTTTGGAAACCGAGAGAACAAAAGAGAGAACGAAGGGATTTCACGCTGTGCTTTCGATGTTCTATTTTTCCAAAATGATAGGAATTACACCCTCTGCTAACTCTCTATAATGTGCTTATCTAACACAGGATGAAACTGTAGCTTTTCCAAACGTGCACAATTGTTGTAATATACAGAAGCTGGATCTCACTGCAACATGGGCTGGTCTCATCTCCACAGAGGCTGGTCCCAATCAGTGGAATGGATCTGGAATTAAATGATCAGCCTTTAATCTGCCAATAAATTGGATTCTCTGGAGGAGGGAATTTTTATCCAATGAGATTATAATACAATTATTTGTTTCATCTGGTGCAGATTTTTCTAATTTCACTGAAGACAACGTTCGGTGCAATCTTCTTCTTGTGAAAGAATCATATCATATTACATAACCGCAATGTCCGAAAATACCCACTCAATTTTGAATTTAAAATTTAATTTTAAATTCTATTGTTTTCAAAGACTCTGAAAATGATTAGATTTCCAATCTTCGTTGTCCTTCTGTAGGTCATCACAACCATTGTGTGTGCCCCTGGTATCCCTGTTTTGGACTTGTACTGTCTCTCTGTTGCTCAGTTTTAAACCAGTATGTGTGAATTCGTCGTTACATGAAGTGAATGTTGAAAAATTAAATCAAAATATTTATTTGTCGTATTCCATAATTTCAATATACAAGCATCTTCGCTTGAAAGTGTCCAAATAAACTTCACAGACCCTGTTTTGGAACTCGCAGCAAATTGTCATGCCGCACCAAGCGATCCGTTCAATCATCATTGAGTGGCAGAAATCAATGAGAATCTAACGGCCCTGAGTATCCGAGGAGAGAACGGTGGATCCGGGGAGCAGAGGAGCGGTGAGTCTCAGCAGGAGAGAACGGTGGATCCGGGGAGCAGAGGAGCGGTGAGTCTCAGCAGGAGAGAACGGTGGATCCGGGGAGCAGAGGAGCGGTGAGTCTCAGCAGGAGAGAACGGTGGATCCGGGGAGCAGAGGAGCGGTGAGTCTCAGCAGGAGAGAACGGTGGATCCGGGGAGCAGAG
>JBCAUI010130981.1:0-18317 GCA_038406195.1 Haplosyllis anthogorgicola
AATAGAAATGGCTTTAAGCTTTCGCTTGCTCTTTGCATTCACTCCGCCTCACCACCGATTGATGCTAGTCGACACTATATTATTCCTGAGTTAATTTATGGGTTTGAAAGTACTTTAAACAGTAAAATGAGAAGATTTTTCACACTATAATGAAACTCTTGAGTTAAATTAAACCAGTTTCTACAGACCAGACTAGATTCATTTGTAAAATATGATCTGCTGACCATCTGGTGGTCTGGACATATGATCACAATGTTCACCTTTGATTACAATGATTACCGTTGCAGATTTCTCCAACGGGCCGCATCCTGATCCTCGCGTGCGTAGAGAAGGACGACAAGGAGGAGATGCTCGCCGCTTCCCTGGACTTCACAGTAGATGGCGCCATGGCCAACCACGTGAGTACTCACTGATTCTGCCTCGGATTGGTTTCTACCATTCTTATTTTTCAAAGATTTTACATTGGGGGCAGTCACAGACTCCAGATCTCAAGATTGTTTAGGGGCAATAGTCATCTCTTTCCCATTAATTAAATTTGTAAAACGCGCAGAATTTTGAATGATCAATTATTGAAATCATAAATCATCATCAAATGATTAGGATTGTCGCAACCAATCCATTATTGTCCAATCCTGAATATTGTAGCTAAACATACATAAGACGCTTCGAAGCTGATTCGCAACACGGTTACCCATCAGACACTTACTTGTTAGTTATGTCTGTAGCAGTAATGAAAATGCCATGGCCCAAACCTTTAGCGGTTAAATGTACAGATGTGGCTCTAGAAATTTCCTCGATGACTAGAAAAACTTGCAGACCCTTGCTGCAGCTTCCTTCTTCCCTCTTTTTCCCTTGATGATTTGGACAGTGTGTAGTTGTAGGGCCACTGGTTACACTTATTTCGCATTTTGTGTAACTCTCCGCATGGGTTTTAAAGCCAGGGTGATTCTCTCACCTGCACTCTTCTTCACATTGTGATTATCCCAAGGGTCACGTCTGGTGCTACACCTGCCTTTTCCATAAACTGTTTATAACTTATACGGCAGGTTCGCCTTTCGGACAAATGATTACTTCATACTTTGTCATTTAATATTGTCATTTGTTTGAATCACAACCTTTAATCCTTGTGATATGTTCCAGTTGAACCTGAGATTTGCGCCCAATGAGACGAAGCCCGGTAACGAGGTGACGGTTCAGATTGACACGGAACCCAACTCCTACGTCACCATGCTCGCCATGGACCAGAGCATGATCCTATTGGGTGGAACCGATAATGATGTCACAGAGGATGAGGTTAGTTGTTTGACTTAATGACTCAACCAAATATTTATTTTAAAAATAATTTTTTGACTGAGGTCTGTTTTATGGGGTCATTGGTACTCTTGGGTTGGACTTCAAGTGACTCTACCCATGCATTTTATAGCCAGGTGGATCTGTTCTTTTTCTGCCAACTCTCTTGAGTCACCCCTTTTATGTGTTAGTAGGCAGTCCCATTCACTTCATTCTTAAATAATTGGGTCTATAAAATCTCGTCAGAGGTGATTAATAAAGACTTTCAACACATTATTTACTTTGCGATTTTTAAGCCCAGAGCTCATGCAGTTAAGAATGCATGCTCCTTTGGTTTTTTGGTTGTTTTTTTTCATGCTTTCTTTGCTTTAAGAAGCTAACAATGAGCCGAATATGTCGAGATTTATTTTGTAGGCGCTTCTGATATTATATTGCGCCGAATTTATTTGCTTTGCAGGTGATGAATGAGCTGAGGCAGTACGACAGCGCCTCTGGTGGATACATGCCCTACTGGCGCGGCAAGCGCTCCATCTGGTGTCCGTGGTGCTGGCCCTACAGCCGAGGTGGAAATGACCCCTTTGAAGTCGTCCAGGTGAGGCCTTTTTATGAAATGAAATTCTGTAAGATTTAATGAACATCGCCAAGAAAAACAAATCACAATTCGTCCAAGTTTCCGTACCATACGCCAAGGAGTAGTGACAAGTACTGACGTTTTCATGATATGGTCCCATCAAGATTATGTTATGACGTCATAGCGCATGTTTTCCAACAAATAATGTTTCATGAGAAAGTTAAAATTACAGACTTGTCTAATCTCTTGAACTGTATTGTAATTGCATTTGAACCACAATACCTTTATAATGTTTTTTTCCTTACTTTTCAGAACGCAGGCGCAGTAGTGCTGAGTAATTGTCCTCTCTTCAGAAGTGTACCTGAGAGCAGTAAGTCGGTTCTGTTCCTTTTGCGACATCAGCCACAAATGGGTCCGAATATCGTAAAAATATTCCAAAACAATGACTGTCAAAATACAGTTGTCCCTGGATATATCGATATTTTTGATGCGGGAAAATAGCATCGATATAAGCGGGATATCGATATAAGCAGAACATTTAACATGAGGGTCTATCAATTTGGTGCAGAAAAAGGTATCTATATAAGCGGGATATCGATATAAGCGATATCGATATATCCGGGGAGGAGTGTACATCTTTCTAAAAAAAAATAATTTGGGGGTTTTTTTGTTGAATTTCTCCTTTTCTAAAAATTATTTTCCTTAAATGTGTCATTTATTAAGAGACCTAATTGCGTCTGATTTAAATAACTGCCTACTAGTTTTTATTGCCACATGAACGATTTATGGGCATCTGTATACTTATGTTTGATTTTCAGCAGGACACATATCTTAGAAAGAAACGGTTTTTTATTATGCCTATTTTTAAGATTGTATCATGCATACATGCTTTCTTTAGATATGCTATAAAATGCGGACAATTACAATGTGTTAATTTGCAATCAAATTACTTTGCATTTGAGTTTAATATACAATTTGCATTGTTTACAATGTTGTTTAAAGTGTAACTGATAAAGTTACCATGAGAATGCAGGATTATTGTACTGTTACGCTGCCTTCGGCGGAAAAAATATTCTTTTTGGAATGACCTTCATGAAAAAATTCTGGTTTGTTTCATTCCTCATTGTGCGTGTGTGCGTGTGTCTACGCGAGTGAGTGTTATTATTTCTTTCAGGGTCATTTTAAAGTATACATCACCATTGATATTCATTATTATAAAAATAATTTCGTCTAGTACCAGGATTTTACGGAGGCGGCGTTTATGCATACTCGGGTGGATTCGGGGCCTGGGGCCGTGGCTCGGCTGGATTCGGTAGCTCCTTCGGGGGCATGCCACCCGCTCCCGCCGCCCCCGCCCAGCCCAATTCGGGGCTCTCTGGCTTTCCCGCGATTCAGAACGCTGGATTCATGCCGGACAATATTGCCGTGAACGGGTTTGTGAGAGGACCCCCTGCCTTAAAAAAAGTCAGCCGTGTGCGAAAGGAGTTTCCCGAATCGTGGATCTGGACTGATCTGATGACACGGTACCACGGCATTAAAAATAAACGGTGGCTTGCTGGTTGTGTAGCACTTAGTCGCAGAAACGTTTTTATCCGTTCTTATACGTCAAATGAAAGCCTTGACGGATAACCCCATTTCAATACTACTCAGAAACTTCAGTTTGCGAGAGCTGAGTGACAAAACTTTGGCAATGAAAACCTTGATGGACAATCTATTCGAACATGACACAATTTTTTCAGGGGAGCCTTTACATATGTTTTGTGATTTGCAAGTCCATAGCCATCTTTGACACAGGGGCACAAAGGTCACAGTGCTCAAAACATCAGTTCATATCCGTCGCGCCTTCCGGGCATACAAGAACGTACAAGAGCGGATACTTGACCAATTGAGACAAGTGCTGCACATCTAATATACTACATGTTAATGGGTCTTTGCTGAAAAGAAAAGATTTAAACATTTAGTCTGCCAAGGTTTTTCCGCAAGAGGCCAGGATACGTTATTCTCTGCGAACAATAGATCTTCAGTCTGTGACATTCATTTCTATTGTTTCTGAAAAGAGCTTGTTTTTAGGTTTTAAGGTCAAAGTTTCATTCATTTTAACGGCGTGGCTAAATGATCCCAGTCGTTGAAATGTTTACATTAGACATAAGATATCAAGCTAAATTGGAAGGTTACACTGAAGGAGAGCAATAAAAGAATTAAAACTACACTATCGCAGTGTTTTCTCTTTAAGGCCACAACTTTTATTGTTTGCTTTGCATTATATGCCCCAAATTTTTCAGGCTAATTAATGACTGACATTTTTGTCCTTTTCCTGTGAAGACAAGTGTAGAATTCAATGTAACTAAACATTCCCCTTATTCCTTTTGGCTGCTCCGTTTCTAATTAGGAGCAATTTGATGAAATGCACCCAATAAAAGTGGCTTTTGGAGGAACATGTGGTCTCCTGCAAGCGAGGGATTGTCTGCGTGTGAGTGTCCCAGTGTGAGTGTTCTTTATTTAATATCTCATTGAATATTACTAATTTATTCAGTATACAATAGACTCACACGTTCCCTTTTGAAACCTTGAAATGTTTTAAACCTACGTGCTTATTGTCCTTTACAAATTAAATCTATCATTTCTCAATTTTACTTAGCACTGACAATGCCCTTTCAATAGTAATTATATACAGTTATCGTACTGTCTTGAGGTAAAATACATTTTGATGACATGTTGAATAGCAATTGTAAGCGAACGGACATTAGTTCCATTGGTGTCCACCACATTAAACACCTAACAGGCACTGTGATGTATTCATACTTTTACTAAGGCTAATTTACCATAATTTGCATTTTGAACGCCACCAATTATAGACCTGCTTTACTGTATAATCATTTATCTGATTCCTGACTGTAAGTCAGAAATGTAATGTTGTATTTTTCTGCGTAACTTGTGCGCTGCGTACTCCTTCAGGGTCATTACTCACGCCTGCACCTACACTGCATTGTGGTGTGGCGTGTCCTTTTGCAGAACATAACCACACAGTCAGCAAATTAGGCTTGCGCAAACCCTTTAATATGACAGGTTACGGCTACCACTACGACTACGACGTTGATTATATTGGTGTCGAGGATGTAAACTATCGAGTGCAGGATGCTGAACTGGCCATGCCGAGGCTCTTGTCAGCAAGCGTAGACGTCAAAGACGAAACTGATGGTTTCAAGGAGCCTGAAATTGAATTACAGAAAGTGACGAGAATACGACAGAAGTTCCCAGAGGCCTGGATCTGGACAGAGTCAAACATAGGGTGCGCCACTGAGTGCATGCGTGTACAGAAACATCTTACTAAAGATGGCAGCATTGCATGGAACAGATTAACAACAACAACAAAGCATGGCTGATTAATTGGTTATTTTATTGTAGCAGAAATACTAAATGTTGTCCATTAGTGTACATGTGAACGTTGTTTTTTTTCAAAAATTCCTTGCTTGTAAAAAGACAGGTGTCCAGGCTACACAGTCAATGAATGTTGACTGTGTTGCATTGTGGCATGAAGTATCATGAATTGATTAATTGTGTTAATTAAGAAATTCTTATTAAGTACATAATTTGCGTTTGCCAACAAGCAATAAGGCTTTAAAAAGTTTCTAAAGCTTTTTAAGAATTCTTGAAAATGGGTTTAGGCAAAGTCATGTTTTACAGATTTGCGCAAGCTTGGCACAGAAGTACAGACTTACCTGGAGCACTACAACCATATAGCTGCTTGGGCATTTGTTAGAAGCCCGAATGGGTCTTAACAATAGTCTAATTAAAAGCTAACTACAAAACTTCAGCATGATCAATAGAGTTATAGTTTTCAGTATGGAAAATTGGCTGCCGTGTATTTTTGATCATTTACAATCATTTCTCAGGAGATATATCTTGCTTGTCTACCCGTGCTTTCTCTAAACCTAAACGACTTCATCAGAATTTTCTCGATATTTGCAATTACATAAAAGTATTGTTGTCATGCTAATACAATGTATGCAAAAGCTTTACATAAAATATTGCTTTCAATCCTGGTAGGGAACTTCACCCAGCTCAGGGTAAACATAGTTTGTTCTTCTAAGCGCTGAATTGCATTGCAATACAAATAATGCATCATGAAAACAGTCATCATTCAATCACAAGATGAAATAAGCTAAGTCATGATAAGCTAAGAGTAAGCTACTGCACATTAGTTTCTCTGATGTCCGTCACACTGAGGAGTGCAGCACCTGATGGGCTGTAAAAGCATTGTTTATTTTGTATACTAATGTTACTTTCAGTCTTCTCGCACATCAACTTCAACGATTTTGAACTGTTCGATTCTGCGTATTTTGGGCCTGGTCCAGATTCTCCAAAAGCAAAGATCCAGACCTGGATCTGGACGGAGACAAACATAGGGTGCGCCACTGAGAGCATGTCTGTACAGAAAAAAACTCTCTGTAGATGGTAGCATTGTATAGAAATATTTGTGAAGCGTCAAAGCAAAACTGGATAATATTAAGTGACAAAATTCATCCTGTGAGAGGTGTTAGTAGCTATTCTTTGGTATGTGGTGTGTAATTCATTCAATGGGCTGTTTTGATTGCACAAAATATTAAAAATGCTAAAGTATGAAATGTTGGTATTAAGATACTTGAGGCAAACATAGAAACACTACGGCTATTTTCCTGCTGGGCATTTGTCAAAAGTCTTAAAATGTTAAGCACGAATTGGAGGCTAATTACAGTAGCATGGTATGATTAAAGGAGCATTGGAAATTGATATTAAGTATGCGAATTGATAAACATGTATTTTGACTGATCCTGCTAGTTAGTTCTGCAATCATCATCGCACATTAAATATATCAAGCTGACCTATCAGTGCTTTGACTGAACATAAACTCCTGGAATTGTCTAGAGATTGGCAATTACAAAAAAAACCTATTGGTATCATGCTATTAGAAAATGTAATGCATTACACTAATACGTTTACTTAGGACATGGTGGTTTCAACTTGGCAGATGGGGATGAACAGATTATTCGTTCTATACCATTGATGTTGTCTGTTCTCTTTCAGCACGACCTGAAACAACCAACAGTTTACACATTGCGTCAGGCTGTATTTATTTTCAGTCGTTGACGTGATCAAAATCTTTGAGTCATATGCCCCTCACCAACAACCGGCATCTGCCTCTGAGGCAGCGTGATTCTTAGGAAGGGAATCGAACCAGGACTTGTTCCAAGAGGAAACGTCTCGCAAGGCCAAGGAACCTCATCTTTCATTACAGAAAGTACCGAAAGTGCGGCAGAGAAACTCTGCCAGAGACTTGGATCTTGACAGAGACAAACATAGGGTGCGCTGTTGCATGTGTGTATAAAAATAACTCTGTAGATGGCAGCATTCTAACCAATAATTTGTTAAGCATCAAGAGACAACTGATTAATTTTAATTCACTGATTTGATCTCGTTAGAATTGTTAATTGCTGTTCTTTGGCACGTAACTCCTTGAATGCGCTGTTTTGATTGCACGAAATATGCTACCTACAGAAGTATGGTATGCACCACGGAGCATTTAGTATTGGTATTTATACTTCCGTACTTAAGACCGTGTATTTTGGTCTAATAATGTGTTTTCATTCTGATGAACGACATATAAAATGTACTGATGCAAATGAAATTAATTCCAGGAGATGACATCAGTGGTTTTAATTAAAAATTTTATAAGGCATTAGAATGTTCACAGACCTGGTGTTATTGAGGTGATAAGACTGAACAAAATCGATCTTGCAATGCACACAGTGTATTCAGAAGACGTTTGCCTCTGTTGCCTCTCTTATCAGGTATGCAACTTCCCGCGTCCGAGAGTGAAAGTGAGCCCGAGATGTGGCCGATGGCGTACGAATATGAGTACTCATATGAGCCTCTAGAACTACCTGCACCTGCAGGTGAACCAGACTTCAGTAAAATAACGTGGTTATCAGGAGGAGGATCAAACCAGGACTTGTTCCAAAAGGAAACGTCCATCGAAGCTAAGGAACCTCATCCTCCCCTGCAGAAAATGACAAAAGTACGACGGAGTTTTCCGGAAGCCTGGATTTGGACAGAGTCAAACACAGGGTGCGCCACTGCATGCATTAGTGTAAGAAATAACTGTTGATGGCAGCACTGTTCTCATCCGTGTCTATCAACTGTCCATCTTCAATCTGCATTTCGTGCTGACTGAAAGGCAGATCCAGTGATGCAGTTTGTATAAGTTAAGTGGATGAAAGATCTGTAATATTTCACAAGAATTTGAATAAGTCAACAGAATCATGGTGTGTTCGTTCAAAAGAGCACTTGCTACTGATATAAAGGCCTCAGTATTTCAGATATAATTTGAAGAATATTGGCTCAGTATTTCACTGTAGAAGGTGGTTCACAACTCTTCACTTTGAAAACAGTATGTGCCTATTGTAGTGAAGGACACAGAGTAGAATTCTATTGTAGCAAAAAGTTATTATTTTTAGCATCTGTCATCACTGCTTTTAGCAAACGTAAAGCATTCAAATGTTCACTGGCGTATTGTTGCTGAATTGATGCTGTTAAAATATAGTCCTCCAATGTGCTATTTCATCAGGTGTTAAGAATACATTTGCTTCAATCCAGGCAGGGAACTTCATCCACCTTGGGGTGAAATTCAGATTGTTTGCTGTCTACATAACAGGAAGCCAGATCTAATCTCTAATGTTGTCTTTATGTGCAAGGCCGAACTTTCGACAGTACACACCTTGCCTAAAGTGGTATCTCAATACTAGTCCAATGCCGCATTAACTTTTATTTGTAATAGATATGAACAGTATCAGTAACAAGAGGCCATGGTCAGTGTCACGTAACCGCCAGTCAGAACTGTCAGAACTTGAAGAGCTCATAAGAATCAGTTTCTGGACAGACAGTACCACCACCCATCCTCCAAGGGGAAGTTTCACTTGCAGAAATGCCGATCAGTGCAGTCATTTCTGGAAAAGAGGCGGAGATGTTGTATTCACAAATAATGTCGAATGAGGACGTGTCCAAAGAGGAAAACTCTGAGAAGCCTCCATTACAGAAAGTGCCAAAGGTTTGAAAGCGTTTTCCGCAGACCTGGATCTGGACAGAGACAAACATAGGGTGCGCCACTGCATGCATTGGTGTACAGTAATAACTGCAGATGGTAGCATCGATGCACAACTGATTAATCTTAAGTGATTGGTTTCATGTTGTTGAAAATGGTTAATGTTGTAGGCTGAGCTCGTTTGAGTGCACAAAAATACAATGTCTGTCGAAGTATTGTACTGCTATTAAGGCTTCAGTATTTAAGATACAAAATTTATGACTATTTTGTCTGATGTTTTTGCTTAGATATTTCACCACTCTTGCACAGGAGATATACTTGGCGAATCAGAAGTTCTGTTCAAGATTTTTCAGATTGAGAACAATACGTGTTTTCTCCAAGAGAAAGACACAGCATGGAATTCTATTGCAGCAAATTACAGTAATTTCAGAAGCTGATACAAGTAGTTGTAACAAATAAAAACATTTAAACTTTCTGACGTTGTCACTAAAATACTGTTGCTTATGTTATACAAAAATAACAAAATGCTTCTGTTAGGGTATGGCGGTTTTAAGATGGCCTTTGGCCTTGTCTTCGGGACGTACACCTGTAGGCAGGATCGGAGAACCGATGGACAGAGGATCCATGAATCCTAAGCATCAGCCTGAAATACAGAAAGTGACAAAAGTGCGAAAAAATTTCCCAGTCGAGGAGCCTCCATTACAGAAAGTAACGAAAGTACGGCAGAGTTTCCCGGAGACCTGGATCTGGATAGAGTCAAACATAGGGTGCGCCACTGTCTGTATGTGTGTGCAGAAATAACTCAGTGTAGATGGCAGCATTGTAACTGCAAGTTTCAAATTGCATGATGAGAGAATTGAGCCATAGATCAATGCGTAGAGAGAATTGAACCATGGACCATAAAAACAATGACTTGTTCCAGAACTCGTACTTTTGTCAGCCTGGATCTGGACAGAGACAAGTATGATTAACAAGTAAGGTAACATGAGTAATCTGTAGTCTATATCAATCAGTAATGAGCAATACGGCAGACTTGCCTTTCTCAATGAGCAAGCGTAGTCTAACCTACTGTCAGCATGCAGGTTTCAAATACATTGAGAAAAGTATGAGCACAAGGTAACCAATACTCATTGACTCGAACCAATATGTCAATATAAAATATACTTTTTCAGGTATGAAAATTGAGTACGTTCACTTGGCCAGACACCGCAAGAAGAAATGTCCTATTCTAGCACATTGCTGTTTCAGCGTAAAATCCAGGTTGTTAGGGGGCGCTCATCCCCTGCGCCCCCCTCCGGAGATCTATCTGTGTTACTAAATTTCACATGAGCGTCACATAATCCGCCATTGCTCGCATGCATAAGAGGTTTCTTACACAAAGTTCAAAGTTACGCATTAACATAGCAATTGATACCAACTTTTCTCCGTAGGAGACGAGGTGGAGGTTACAACATCTGGCATAAAAAGGATTCATCGGATTGACTCAATCTCCGGGAAAGGGACATTGGGAAATCTTCCAGCTACGCCTCCCCCAGAAGAGAAAAAATATCGCTAAAAGAGGTTGAAGAGGCTACGTGGAAGGCTCTAGCGCGGAGAGAAGAATTCAAACAGGCGGCACTCAAGGCCAAGACGCCTGAGCCTGAGTTACAGAAAGTGACGATAATACGAAAGAGGTTTTCAGAGGCCTGGATCTGGATGGAGGCAAACATAGGGTGCGCCACTGAGTGCATGTCACGCGCGAATTTACCAATAAAGCGCGACAGTCTGTTTGCGTGTAACGAGTATGAATTGAGCAACATTAAACACATCAGTAGGGTACGAAAGGCATGTTATCAAATTAAAATTGTGATTGTATGCTGAACTGCAGTACCAAAGTACAGGCCTTGTTCTCCGCCACGTAATTGTGGCAGCGCCTGACGGGCAAAAAATGTGATGCATGCTTAGTTCCCTACTGGTCTTAGAAACATTGAAGCGCTCATTCTACATTTGTGCACTGACTGATTTTGCTTCAGAAAATTATGCGCACAATCGGTTCTTCTTGTCCGTAGTAAATAAATGCTCTGACTATGATACATAAACTGACGTTGACATATGTATAAACATATAGTGAAAATTTACTGCAGATAAAAGTTTATATTTAAGTATGCTGGACATATAGATCAAGTACTTTTACATTTAAGGGCCTTAAAACCGCATGAAGATGTATTAAATCCAGATACATTCCCTGCCCCAGTTCCTTGAGATCTACATTTCTGTTCCCGTATGGATTTTCGCCTTTTCGCGCATACATCAAAAGTACTGTGAAAAATTTCATTCCAAAAAATCAAATTTATACATTAACCAAACTAATGATAAAAAAAACCTATTCTCTTTAGGAAGGAGGCATCACTTGTATTCATTCCTAAAGAAAAAAACTTGGAGTTGTATCTCTACCGAAAGAGCTACAAAAACCGGTTAAATAGGTTCTAGAGCCGGGGAATAAAGTCAAAGGGGCTGCAACAACCAAGGAGTCCAAGGCTGCGTTGTGGAAAGTAACGACAGTACGAAAGAATTTCCCAAAGACCTGGATCTGGACAGAGTCAAACATAGGGTGCGCCACTGCATGCTCGTGGGAACTACGTATTCGGTGTTTGACTTATTTCTATTTGTATTCCAAGTCACCTACTAGATTTGAATATATTAATTGGTGACTTCTGTGGAATGCTCTTGTGGTGGAAAGCATGTAGTGATCTGATAAATAGGAGTTGCTCTGAAAAAAGCAGGTCCATCACCAAATGCTCGCATGGGAAGAGAGAATGAAATGGAATACACATGAGAGTGAGTGCTATTTGCATTTGGTCATGGACTATTTCTAAGCCTCTTGGGTCCATGCATCTGGGGAAAAGTCTGCACTTAAATATTATGTATGTTGATCCACTGACTGTTAGATCAAGAGAATAGCATGATAGAAGGTCTCATGCGGGCGAAACATGTTGAAATAAAAAACAAAACGTACTTGAAATAAAGGTAAAAATAAGGCAAATATATTTTTATGTGAAAAATTAAATTTCACCTTTCCAGCTTCATTTCGAATTGCATCTGGATAATCTGGATTCTAAAGTACCTGGACTTGGACATTTTATTGACCGCATTTGTTTATCATGTTTTCAGTTATCCAATAATTCAATAATCCTGTAAGTCAGACATGTATGTCAACAGTTTCAAACGCTTACGATACACTTGTTTTCAATGATGATGTTTCTACTGTCGATGTCTAGATTACTGGTATGCTGGGCCAGGATTTCCAAATTGTGAGCAGAGAGGGGAGTCTATGCCTATGCCCGCGCCACCACAAGTACCTGTAGGACCTGGGCAGAGGGGAGAGCCGGGCGTGATGGGACCCACAGAGGGAGCTCCGGCTCCGGCCCCAGCCCCAGTCTTGGCCCCTGTGCAGCGAGTCAGAGCAGAGTTCCCGGAGACCTGGGTTTGGGTCGAGACGGAAGCTGGGTACATACGAAATATTTGCTCCATAAATAACATGATGCTTAACATTGTGGTGTCAGGGAAAGCTTACAACAGGAAAACATAACGAATTGATGCTGAACATTCATGCTTTGTTTAAACAATCTTCAAAGAATTGAGCATTTACGTAACAGCTGCTTACCTGCTCTCTATGTACGTGCCCCTCGGCATGTGGTAAGCACGGGGTACAGCTGCTGCCTTTTTGGCAGGGTGGCTGCGTATATATCTCTCAGTATCAGTCTCAAGCGATGAGGCAAAATTTTGTTGTCTGTTGTCGAATCTATTTCCTTTTTGTTATATTTGTCTTGAATTGGTATAGTCTTTGGTTTCATACTATTTGAGTTGATATTTGTCATGATAAATACGACGTCAATACGACACATTCAGATACAGCATTAGATTTATTAGATTGCATTTGTCAATTTCATAAGCCCAGAATGGAAACCAGAAATTGTGTGCAATTGTGTACATGTATCTCTAATGGCTAAAATAATATGAGACGGAATACACAGTGGGCGTGAGTGCAATTTGCATTTGATGAGATATTGCTTCTAATTCTGATGGGCCATCACCTTGGTCTAGATCCTTCACTAAAGTGAAGAAATGGAAATGAGGAAAATTCTGTACTCCAAAAAATGTGTTGATCTGTTGACTGATCACAATAAAGAGTGACCTGCGGTCTGTTCCCGGCAAACCTTTTGTTTTGCGTGAAATAAAAAAACGATGAAGAGTAGAAAAGATGGAAGCACAGAAAAAAATAAGGAAAGATATTTCTTATACCTTTTCAATTTTTCAGTTCAAATTTCTTGTTGCTGTTAGATTCAGCGGTACTTGGACTAATGGGTACCATTTTATTGACCATGTTTGTTACAGTAGTCCGCAGGGTATAATTCTGCAAATCCCACATGCTTGTCAACAGTTTCATACGCTTAAGATACGCTTGTTTCATTCATGATGTTTTCTACTGTTGAGGTCAATAACATTGTATTTCCTTTTTATTGTCACCCGCATATATTATTTTGTGTGTTATTTGATAATGTTTTATCGTGATATTGGAATCTTCTTTTAACTGACACATTCAGCAACACTGCCAGGGAGACCCAGTTGCTGCTGACCCACCTCCTACGTAGGTGCGCTTTGGTATGTGGCAGGCGCGGGGTAAAGGTGCTGCCCAGCGCTGAGGCAGGATTTTGTCGTCTGTTGTGGAATTTTCTTCATTTGTTTTTGTCGTGTTGAATTGACTTCTCAGGAGTTGAGGTTTTGTCATTACAAATATATATTATTTTAGTTTTCATGCTTATCATCCATATTATGAGTAAACCATGGAGGTCTTAATCACAGAGACCAAAATAGTGTTGGTCCTCAACATCTACCTTTAATTAATCATGTTTTCTTAGGATACTACTATGGTTATGGAGCACGAGGGGAACCAGGACCTGCTGGCCCAGCAGGACCCCAGGGTCTAGGGGTGAGCCTGGACCTGCTCGACCTAGAGGACCAGCAGGACCCCAAGGGGATCCAGGTCTAAGGGGACAAAGTGGACAACCAGGTGTGAGGGAACCCCATAAGGAGCCCTGGCCCCAGCTACGGCCCTGGCCCCTGTGCAGCAAGTCAGAGCAAAGTTCCCAGAGACCAGGGTCTGGGTCGAGACGGAAGCTGGGTACATATGAAATATCTGCGATTGATTTTACCCCCAGATACCGGTGCTTTACGAAAGACAAAACCAATCATAGTAGATTGATACTTCCTTTACTGACACTTTTGTCCGCTTTGTATCCAAAGCAACATTAGTTTCCGGCTTAGTCACAAGATTTTGTTGTCTGCTGTGGAACTTGTTTTCTTGTGCTAAATATTGATATAACTTCAGAAGTTCCTTCTTTCAGTTTTGATGTTTTGTCATGATTAATAGTTGTCATTTTAGTCATCATATTTGTTGTTCAAGGTCGCAGTTGTCGATGAAAATCCGCACCAAAGGGACCAAAATTTTTGTTGGTCCTCAATATGAGTGAACGTTTTTTTCCACTTAAATACGACATTTTCTGTTTAATCAGTCGTGCTTTTATCAGGATACTACTATGGTTATGGTGAACGAGGACCACAAGGATCACCAGGGGAACCCGGAGTCCAAGGACCCGCTGGACCTCCAGGACCGAGAGGTGCGCCTGCACCCTCTGGACAGAGAGGACGACCTGGACTTGCCGGACCACAAGGACAGAGGGGAGAAGAAGGAGTGCCTGGAGTGATGGGTCCTCCAGCGGGAGCCCCTTTCCTGGCCCCTGTACAGCGAGTTAGAGCAGAATTCCCGGAGACCTGGGTCTGGGTCGAGACGGAATCTGGGTACACGCGAAATACACGAAATTTTATCCCCATTTGACCAGTGCTTCGCGAATAAAAGTGCAGTAGAATGGAAACGCTTTCAAGTGAAACGTAGTAAGTTTATCTTTCCTCTTCGACGCCTTTTCCGCTCTACACACAGGATTCCTTGATTTTGTGGCTTGGGATAAAGCTGCAGCTCCATAGGCAGTTTACCTTGGTATATCCCATGCAATAATAGTCTCCGGCATTGAGGTAGGATTTTGTTGTCTGTTGTGGATTCTCATTTCGTATTTTTTGTTGTGTTGAACCTTGACATAATCCCAGGAGTTTCTACAGTTGGAGTTTATGTTTTATCAGCTTTCTTTGTGTCGGTCTTCAGTATCCATCTTGTCAGACACGATCTTTATGTTTTTAAATCAATCGTTCTTATTATCAGAATACTACTACTATGAGTACAGTGGACGAGGACAACAAGGTCCAGGTGGACCACCGGGACCACGAGGACCACAAGGATTCCCAGGATTGAGAGGAGCACCTGCACCCTCTGGACCCAGGGGACCACCAGGGGATAGGGGAGAGTCAAGCGTGGTGGGACCACCTGTGGGGGCCCCAGCGCCGGCTAAGGCTCTAGCCCCTGTACAGCGAGTCCGAGCTGAGTTCCCAGAGACGTGGGTTTGGGTCGACACTGAAGCTGGGTATATGCGAAATATCTTAAATATTGTGCCCCTTGTAGACAGATGCTTCAGCACGGGTGCAGCAGATTAGAGGAGCTTGTCACCTGAAATGTAATAGATTTATATCTTCATCTTGTCTTTGATGTACGTTGTTGTTAGTTGATTACATATGGATTCTTACCGAAGGTCTAAATATCCGCTACATAGACTGGTGCCTGACAAAAGGTGCAACGGATGAAGCCTTTAGAACTAAAACAAATCGACTCGCTCATTTGTTTTGTCATTGTACATGGTCGAACTATTGACCTTAATAATGACCCCATAGTGCTTAGTGGAAACTTGCAGAAGTAATATATTGATATACTGATTAGATCGATACTTTCCCTTATTCATGCTTATGTTTGGTTTTGTCATTTTGAATTGATGATTATATTGGTATCTGCACAGAGGAACCACCCTCCCCTTTTATAGGATATACGCTGTTAGTGATGCCAAAACCAGGTGCTTGCGAAATGTAAATATCAGTGAAGCTTTTATAACAAACTGACCTTGCGCTTTGTATTTAACCGAATGCAGATGCAAATGTTATTTCAACATTTTGGTGGCACTCGATGAGTCTTGTTATCTAAGCGGTCTTGTCGTCCTGTTGAACATCACTGTGTCCTTACTATTGAGGTTTTGCTTAGTTGCTGACTAATCATTCAATCTGAGACAATAGATGTGATGCTGCCCTCTTGATGTCTACTACATCACTAAGATGTGGAATTTGAGTCCCTGCCTTAGTGAAATCAAACGAACTGTTCTAGTGGTATATTTGGAGTCGTTTTTATCGCCAGAATCCCATCGTTAGTTTCATTGTTGTTATTGGTAACAAGGTGTTGGGGATGAGGTGTGGGGATGGACCCCCCCCCAAGATGGAGGATGGACCCCCCCTTCTTCTTACTACTTTTATACCTAACAGGAAAACTGTGCTTTTTCTCATTTGTTATTTTTATTCCATGCGTGATAGACATTTTACCCGGACTACCCGGGTAATTCTCTCGTTATTTATGTCATTGACAATGGATATAGATCTTCTTTTTCAGCCAGCGCTCATTCGCTTGCATGAGTGCGCGGGCATGTGTCTGTACGGGCGCCTTTGAAAACGCAGACTATGTATTTCAATATCAGATTACGTTGACCTTGTGGTGAAATGAACAACTATAATTTATAAAATAATGAATTTTATTTTGCCACAGATGTCGTATTTTATCGAGGAAGGAGTGGTCCCGTGCCTGAAGCTAACTTTGACGCAGCGGGGCCACCTATGATGGCAGCTCCAGCTCCGGGTGGACCCGTGGGGGAGAGCGGACCGGTAGGAGGAGCCGCAGGAGCGCCCGCAGGACCCGCTCCAGCACCGCTAGCCGCCGTGACGCGAGTACGGCAGGAATTTCCTGAGGCCTGGATATGGGTGGAATCAGAAATAGGGTACAGTACCAAGATATCAATGAACAGCGTTTATAGCATATAGAATAACAGGTGGTATCAGGTGTGATGTCTGGTTGATTCTAATCAGAAACAGGTGTTTGGTTTTACTTTCACATATTTTATATCTCTGCACTTTCTCTTCGAAAAAAAAATGGAAAGCGGGCTCCTATTTCTTTGTAGTCTGTTTTTTATCTTTCAAAATTTAATCGAGACTAAAGATTAATAAATTTAACCCCAAATATTTTCATTAGCCTCAAGGTCTTCTGGAGTCATTTGGAAAGAATTGTTTAATATTAATGGTTGGTTGGATATTTACAGCTGTTTGTTTATCTAAATACCTGATATATTCATGCCCACTGTGGCGTTATATATCGTTTTAAATGTTTATTTTAGATTGTTGTGTGAAGTCTTGCTCTGATTCTTCTCAGAAAGAATTTTCTGAATTCTTTGAATTATACCTGTACGTTTTTCTGGTGTTTAGAATGATGTCTGCCTTTTTCAATGATCTGTGAATTGGAGGATTTCGATATTTTTCACAATGTTGGTCTTCAATGTTAATCTGGTAGCATTTGCCCGATATTTAAGTGAAGACCTTCTTTCTTACAATGGTTTGTCAGTTGAAGCATTTTCCCAGTAGTCATAGAGAGTAGTTTTGATCTGTGTTTACAATGGTCGGTTAATTAGAGGACCCAGCGTAAAAAAAAATTCTCTTGTTCGGAATACTGAGAAATATCAGTTTCTGCGGTGTTTTGGATGACAATTAGAAGGGATGAAAACGTCGCGCTACAGTTACCATGACGTTATGAACTTTACGTACATTTTCGTATGTGTTACTATGTGTGCGTGCGTGGGTGCGCGCGTTTGTGTATGCGTGCATGCTTGTGGAGAAATGCATACAATTTCGGGTGAATACCAGGCTTTGACTATGTACTTAATCAAGGTGACATAAAGAAAAATATGTTACGCGAAATAATTTTTTAAAATTATCAATTTGCTTTGACAGATTATTATTACCCAAGATTTTATGCGCCGAGAATAACGATGGTGGTATGAACTTGGCCCCTCAGGCGACTGCGGGTGGACCTCTATGGGCGACAGGAAGCGGAGCCGCAGGGGCCCTTCCGTAGCCGACAGTCGCACCGCTAGCCGCCGTGACGCGAGTACAGCAGGAGTTTCCCGAGGCCTGGATATGGGTGGAATCACAAATAGGGTACAGGACCAAGATATCAATGTTATTGTATTTCATCACTATTATGTACAGTAACTCACATAGGTGAGGAGTTCTGAGTTGCTAATATAGCAAGCCTCACCTTTGAAACCTGAAACCTTTTAACCCTTTCAGAACCTAGGGGAGTGCTGCGCTCCCCTGGCTCAATTAGACACCCCTGGGACCTTGGAAGCCTCAGGATGCCCCCTAAAG
>JBCAUI010131092.1:0-33481 GCA_038406195.1 Haplosyllis anthogorgicola
CATTGAGACAATATGGATTGTAATTAGTCACAATGGAAGTGTCACATTCACAATAGGTCTGAATGCTTTCACTGTGTAACCAGACAGCTGGAGCAAGAGCCCCTATAAAAGGCCAACTTTGCAGACTAATTTATTCATTTCTGTCCCAGTCACTGCACATTGAACATCAAGCCTTTATGCACTAGTCCAGCCTTCTGTGCCCATGTAGAGATATGATCTCTTCAGTGGCTAATGTCCAAATGACTGAGCAGTTTCAAATTGTGTGACTATTTCTATTCTTTCAGCTTTAGGTTCAAGGGTTTGATCTCTACCTGAAGTTCCATTCGTTTTTCGTCACACATATGGCTTTCTTTATAATGTCACTTTCTTTTCATCAAATTAATGATGAAATATTTTGATATAATATAATATTTTGAATGTAGCAAAGGACAGTAACAATGTACTTGTCACCATAGGCATTAGTTGGTTTAAAATTAGTCAATAACAGCTTCCTACAGGTGTGGATACGCCACTGTCAAGGAGGACATAAAGTATCAATATACTAATTATAATGTACTTACTTAGAACTAAAGCAATATTGTAAAGAAAGAGAGGGAGAGTAACAATAACAAATAGCAGGATATCAGGAGTATAAATTTGGTGTTAACAGCCGAACAATAAAATTAATTACAAATAAAAGTTTAAGTATGAGACAAAACAAAGTGTATTTGAATAGCTTAACCAGACAAATTTTAATCATCAATAATCATGCTTATTTAACATAGTTGTAAACAAAATAATCAACTGGACTTGTGTGTTGAGTAAAATGTTGAAATAACTGTCTTTCTAAAAATGTCTTATGTACCGTTTTAACCTGGTGTTCTATCATTCCTCAGTAACAAAATTTTCAAACAAGGAGCGTCAAATAGGATGAATCCTTAAAACTACAATCCTTTATAACATAATTCTCAGTACACAGAAATCGTATCATATTGGAAACGAAGAGAACAAGGGAGAGAACGAAAGAATTTCACGCTGTGCTTTTGATGCACTATTGTTAAACTTCTTATACAAATTCCCTGTACTGTTTTTGTCTGTAAACAGGACTCAATGATGACTCTACTGAATTTCCAACTGCCTTTAAAATTGATGAATAGTAAACTAAGATTGTTAAATTCATCGTCTAATTCCCATGTTTATGCACTTCAATTCAACTTCTATTAAAAGTTTAAAGCGTGGTTTTGAATACGCGATATATCGAGTCCACCTAATCTTGGCTACACACAGAGCTGGAAGATTCTCTAGGCCACTAAATTTAATAGGAACTTTTCACTGTCATAAGCGCAACGTCATTCTTTAGTGTTCTTATTTCCTGCGATAACTCATAGCAAAGGTATTAAAATATGAGCAATAACACAATTAAGGCCAAAATAGTACAACGAAAAGCTGGAAATAAAATATTGTTCACTGTGGCCACTTGTCCTGTCTACCTATATATGTGGGGCATGCTTCCAAATTCAATCAACATGTAAAAATGTAGTTGAGCTGTAAAAGTTTCTCTTTTGGTCCTCAAACGAACATCAATTCAATACACAAAGCACTTCTATACACATGTAATCAAGTCACAGATGTGATCATTTGCTACAAACAGATGGCATGATGTAATTAACAGATGGTTTCATAGTCAGACATTCCCAAGTCAGAAAAAGGCATTCCTGTATTGAAGTCTTTCCGGGGATTTAGTCGTCATTACTTGACTCGAGGAATTTCGGAATTTCGGAATCACCGGTTAAAAAAGCTGGAATCACTGCTTCATTTTCCATACACATTTGATGAAACGAGTAATTATCTGAAAGATTCAGCTCATTACTACTAAGAGTTTGTGTGATTTTGACGCAATCCTGACAGTTGACCTACAGATTATGACGTCACTAGAGACGTCATTTGATTTCAGGTCATGGCAACAACCGTTGTGTTGTGTTTGGAGGTGGCAATTACACTCCGAGTAAACATTTAATTTTTCAAGTAGGTGTGTATGAAAGTGTTCAATGTCTCTCGATTTCTAGTCTGTCTATGAATGTTTTGCTTACATTGTAAACCATCAACCTGTTGCACATAATTGGTCCATGACACAATAGCACTGAAAACGATTGCTGTAATTATCAACACTGTTGGTCTCAGCGTTTTATTCTATTTTTGTTAGGAAGAAGGTTTTTTGACAGGTTGCAGGTTGAATGAAAAGATTACATTTGAGAGAACACACCTTATGCTGAAAGCAAAATCTGAGACAGCAAACGTGACTTCTCGTTCTATGCATACCGGCACTCTCTGCTTGAATAAGGAAAGATCGTAATGTGTACTGCATAGGGAACAGAATACAGTATGAACAAAATAGCGAAAATGTCAACAATACAACTAATGATTCCCTCATCCCACTCAATTTCATTATCTTACTCTCCAATTAAGATAATGAGATTCTTGTTTTACACCGTTCATGTCTAATGAATAGCAACCTAACGAAGCGGTGAACGCAACAGTGTAATGATCATCATGTCGGCAACTATCTGGATTGTTTTCTTTTCATTATCAGAGTCCTGATGGCTGAGTAAGAGATACATTCAATTTGTATGGTAGTTGATTTACTACATCATAATCTGACCCAGAACTGTCTCCATGCTGCATAGAATAGTAAAGTGATGTTTTTCGACATGCATAAGAGTCATGCATGGCAAATCATTTCCGAAAATATTCTTACGCGTTCTTGTAAAAATGGTTGTTTGAACAGGTGAAAAGTAGCATTTATGCTTTAAGATAGGAAATGTAAACGTACATCCATGTTACGTGGCAAATATGTTTACATAAATTTCCTATGTTCAAACGACCATTTTCATAAGATGGCTTGCCAACATGCTGGAGTTAAATATGGAAGACGCACTTTATTTCGGTGCTATTTTATTTAGGCTCTCACTTTTACTGGAAAAAATCAAAGCGTACGAAAGTCGTTCATAGTTATTTGAGCTTTGATTCATCGTTTCATATTAAAAAGTACGCAACATTTCTGCATGATGAAAAGATACTGATGTGTTAGCTCGGTGTGTTTCACAAGATGAACTTAGTTCATCACCAAAATTCGGATTAGTTTGGTGCATACATATCACCATTATTCACAACGAATAGTCAGTTCCTTCAGGCTACAGAACTGGATGTCTAATGTTTTTGCAAAGTTCATAAACAACTGAGATAAATGAGGCGTCGAGTTAGCTTAGTCACGTCAAAACGAGATATTATCTTGTCGACTTCTTTGTATGTAAACAAAATTTGAGTTTTTCTGTTATGAGGGATGATAGGGTAACTCATTTGCAAATATATTTTATCATGTACGTAAATTTCAAGATAGAGTGTGATTAATTTATTACAACCAAAATGATTATAACAATTTAAATTTTAAGTCTTACAATTAATGGAAATTCCATTTTTACACACAAAATTTGAATGAGTTGAACACCTATCTTTCGTCAAGTCCATTATAAAATGTAAATAAACAAATCGACAAGATAATAGGGATGTTTAGCTTCAGGTAATGTGGTGCATGATGTGACCTGAAACATGGTTTTAGCAGGTTTTCAAGTCAGGCAAGACCTGAAAATGCAAATTTTTTAGGTTTTGAGTTACCCGAATATTTTCATCAGAAATTTGAATAAAAATGTATTCAAAACTGGTATGAAATGAAAGAGTTATATTTGTACATTCTTACCATGTCAACATTTGTCATGTAAGTTTATATTTACAATACAAAAAGATGAGTTAAAGTGAGAGTGTATGTCTGAAAATTGATCTAAAACTTGAGACAAAACCCGAGTTTTTGGACCATGTCATGCACCACGTAACCTGCAGCTAAACCTCCCTAATATCTCGCTTTGACGTGACTAAGTTATTGACGTTGCCAGATGTCCTTTGAGCATAACAGTTTGTAACGAAATGGATCACAAAGCTAAATTCTTAAATATTTGAAACTGTTAACAAGGCTCAGCATGAAATGCCACGTATCCAAAACCAACAGCTAACTGTTCTGGAATTCTCTATTGACAGACAATAGATAAATGTCGTGTTTGTAATGTCCACTCAGAATTCAGAATGATCATTTTATCATTTCATATTTCGGCATGCACTACCAACCCCCCCCCCCCCCGCCATCTCAAGCAATTTGATCAATGACATGGGAACACTTTTGCCTACATATCTTAGATATATCTCAAATTACATAGACACCATCATTAAAATTTGAATATTGATGTAGAACGTGGCAAATTGGATTCATATTCATTCACGAACTAAATTTTGGAGAAAAAGTTTGGTATATCAAGTTCATTGCAGACCAATTCAATTTCACTTTGCAATATGCCTTTATTTGAAGATGAAATAAGGAATTTTGTTTCAAAAGATAACAAAATGAATAAAATTATTTATATCAGAGATAGAACAGCAATTTCTGTTTTCTACAACGTCTTAATAGTAATTCCCACATGATTTATTTGCAAGTCCTGCGTGGTTACGTATACTTTTCTGTCGACCACCAATTAAGATATGTCACCACAAACACCAATGAAGCAAAACAACTTACGAGGGAATAGCAGCGATCGGTCAGCTTAAAACATTTATCAAATTTATGATTTGAGTTTACCACAAGAGCCACCGTGCATTGCTCCTCATAAATGATATTTTGATCCCGGCTCAACATATCATACTATAAAGTGATGACTTTTATATCCGACTCGTATCCCAGTGTTTGCAGATGACATTTACTGTCTGTTTAATACAATATATCTTAACATTTCATGGGTAAAGGTTATGTTAATACGGACTCATGCATAATAGTGGGACATGAAAGTTCACTAAAGATATCTCAGGCAGAAGAATTCTGTATCAAAAGTAGTTCACCTTATTTCAATAAGTTAAAAGTTACTATTGTTAATTACTAATATTGTTCTATTTCCTGAATATCTACACATTCAAATTTCGCCGCCAATCTCACACGGTTACAAAACCGACTAGAATAACACAAAAATTCACCCTAGGGCACAGAGCAATCATATTCATGAAGCAGCTATTTGTTTCAAGGACACGGAATCTAACTGTGTCATGTCTAGCATTTCGCTGTGACGTTTTAATGCAATAGTTTTAAATAGTTTTAAATCAAAAGTGAAAGTATGTTCCGTTATGATGTGTATCCCATAACGTAACTGTTATATATCAGCTGTATAATGTATTAAATGTAACGCAATTGTAAATGTTAAAATTCGTTTATTCTGCTGTGTCCTGCTCTTGTTTTGTGAATAGTTGGGAGTGTGCAAAAAGGGGTCGTCATTCTCTGTCTATTCGCTGCATGTGGTTAAATACCCTGCTAATAGGGTGGCCTAAGTATCCTGCTTATGTGGGGGTGTTGGACAAGTCTAATATTTGGCTAATGTCTTAACGACAGGCGTGTAATACGTGTGTGGGTATTAGGTTTATCTTGTTCAGCAATATACGAATATCTACCATTCGTGTACCTTACATAACAACAAAGCAACAATTGTCATGAATGTCTGGAAAGTCAATTAAATACTGGACAAAGTTATAATTAAGAAGTCTAGTATTACGTAATCACATATTAACCGTCTTTACTGTCACCTAGAGGTGGATCAGAACATGCTTATTTTGAGCTAATTTCCTGTTGGGTTCTCTACGTTCTCGTTATCTGTCTGATTCTCAGACTAAAGGCTGCGCACAAATGACCGGTTTCCTGAAGTCCCTTCCTGCACCAAGACCCCATTCTGCTACACAACACTCAATTACTGCCGTTTCCTTAATGTACTAAATTATCTCACATAGAAGCAGCCTTTTAACAGATGAAAGGCTAATCGGATGTGAAATAAAGTCCGTTGTGTAATGATATAACACGAGGCAATCAAACAAATGCGCAGCGAGCATGCATGAAACAGATCTAATGAAATATACCGATAAAGTTAAATCTCAATCATCTGTAGCATGCAAATATCCGAATATAATTATTAAAGAAATAATTACTCAAAGAAATTGGGAGTCTTATTTTGATTTCATTATGTGACTTCTAAAAATAAAAATGAAGGCAATTACAGCTTGCTCATTATTCTTAAAATGCTAACTGAAGACCACTTTTCAGGATATTAGATCATTTATAAATTTTCCGAAATGAGAAACGGTTGTCTTTACTTGCTTTATTTGTGTGCATAAATATTGGAACCCGGAGGTATTATGCCCCAAGCCCTTGAGGCCATGCAATACCATTATGTTTCCCAGAAGACGGAACAAAAAACACAAAACTGAAGTGTCAGCCATGAACCAACACTTGTTCATTTCCAACTCGTGCTATTGTCAGAATAAACAATAGTTGTTCTTCTCCCTTGATGAAAACAGCTGTGACTTCTTCAATGATATTCTTCAAATCTAACTGAATCTCCATGTTAAAGGAACGAAGGAAAAATCACCTTCTTTTTCTGTTTGTAATGTCTAACATGAGGTACTAACTGTAGCAATACATCGCATTTGTGTTAAATGAAAAGGAATGTAAATTGGGAAGTATGGTAACATCGTACAGGCTCATTTGTACTTAATGTCCGGCATAGCTCTTGTTACATTACTTAGTTACATACGTTACATCAATTAGGAAACCTTTCGGGTCAAAACAATTTCACATTGCCTTGTATGATTTTGATAAGTAATAATGTGTTGATGATTTTGTACAAAAATTGACACTTTCATAATCTGATATGGTGTCAATATTTCCAGTTAATCTTGTACTTACAAGTTGTGATCAAAGCGAGAGTTTAACTTTCGGAACCCAGTTTGACAAGTTTTTGATTCCCTATCTGATGCCCTTATTGACATCAGGATGCATTCCAACCAAGTTTTCATTATAAAGTTCTGCACATCAGCATTACTGTTACCTTTTGCATTTAGTTCTTGCAATAAACTGATGATACTGATTTTGACTGGAACACAATGCCAATGTACAATGCATCTCACATATTTAGCTACTGAGTGTTTGGAACCGTTGAGTACCAAAAAAAGGATTTGAACGGCCAAATTCAATCATTTCTCTTCTGTCTCTACATAAGTCAGACTCTCTTCAGAATAAAGAATACAGTCTTATGTCCATAATAGAAATGACCCATGTTGCTCTGATCACTACCACTTACAAATAACCTGAAATAGGACCTTTTTAATCTTATATATCAGACCTCGTGCGAACACAGGTGGAAAAAGTGTGACCTGGATCTTGGCCGCACAGCAAAAAGTGTGACCTGGATCTTGGCCGCATAGCAATGAGCTCATGATTGGCAGTTTATCTATATTAATTACATCACTAATGCAATTAGTTTCATATTAATTTTTAGGTGAACATGCCCTAAAGTTAAAACAGATTGAGTCTCTAACTTAACTCATTAAGGGGAATACCAAGAGGTTATTCTTTAACAAAAATAATTCCGTGTATTTTCTTTAAATAAGACTGTTGTTCTTGATCCGTGCAAAGGTCATATATACTTATGTCACGTTTGCTTTCTAAACCACCATCTTCTAAACAAGATTATTTAAATGTGTTAGTTGATTGTACCTGTGGTTATTGGCACACAGACTTAGTCAAGTTCGACTATTTCTGCTTTTGACATTTCATGACGTCGATATTTGTTACAGTATCCATTATGCATAGAATACATTTACTTCATTTAACCCAAATATTTCTTCTATCTCAAGGCACCTACATTTTACTTTGCACGCTAACTTGGATCAGAGTGTAACTCTTGTTATCATATGCTTAGTCCACTTTATTAGGCTAGATGTAAGTCCTGATCAGGATCTATAGCTAGACAAATAAATTGCAAAACATTTACTCTAAGGAAGCTCAACAAATCCTCATCAATTTAGGAACACTTGACAACACATTCCACGCACATAATAAATGGTGTGCAGTAAAGTTCAGGGTTTGTAACCCAGTGGCGAAGTTGAAACTGTGGTACCAGTGGCTTTGAAAAACAGTTGCGCGGTAGTCTCAGAGAAGGGACTTAGACGGCTGCCACCAAAACTTTAAAGAAAGAACAGCGTGAAATTATATTGTTTCAAGACTAAATAGGTTACCATGTTCTGAAACCAGGCTTGACCCATTTCTTAAAGCTAAAATTCAGAATATGGCAATTAACTTTTTCATACATAACTTTTCGACGTGAGACACAACATATCTGTTGTTTTAATATATGAGTTTTGCTCTTTATTAACAAGAGGATTATACTTCAGCAAAGAAATTTCATTAGTAACTAAGCAGGAACTTATCAAGTTGATATTTTAGCAAATGAATCCCAATACCATTACACTAAATCAGAGGCGTATTAAGCCGTTACTTGGTTAAATAACACGCAACATAACTCCAAATACATTAAAGCATGATATTGCATGGTGAGACTCTTATAGACCATTAGTCTGGAAGGTTTTCCGGGGACTCAAGCTTTGTCGACTACGCTTGTCATGAAGAAGAGAGTAGTGCGATGACATCTTTGACATTTATTTAATTCTCAATGTTGTTCCATTTACCAATAAACCTTCAGGGGTAATTTGGCTCCGTTTGATCCTCTCTGATCATGTCAGGTCAAGGATAAATGAGTTTCTGAACTCAAAGATATTTCTACTGTCAAATGATTTAGTGGCAATAGATGCAATCTCTCAGTAGCGAATGAAGAGGGCCTAAGAGCCCCGACCCTACCCTACCCCAGGTAAAACCAGCCAAGAAAAGACAGCCGCCAAACTGATTCATCGACACTCTCCCCGACAAAATATTGGATCTTCCACCCTCCCTATCCCGTAACTAGTGCACAACACTTTTATTCAAGCTGCTGGTACCTCTCTTTTGCTCTTGAGATTACTCTACCAGAGACTTTTATCAAGTCATCTTTCTTGACCAGCTGCACATCGCTTATACTATTTCAAGCATCAATGAACTCACGCCAGACCTTTGTAAAAACGGGAATGAAGACATTAGAACCGTTTGATGAGTTGCTTTTTTACTGGTTCCGTCGGCTGTCATAAATTCCTGTTGAAGCCATAGTCTAATCTATCGAAACTGTGTTTGTACTTTTCAAAGGGCAACTGTGGATATATTCTGACGTGTCTACTAAATAGCACATGAAGAGTTAGATAATAACTGCAAATTAATCTGATTGGATTTTTGTGTCATCGTGACTATTGTAATCCTGTGATACGAGAATAGAAACTTGTAACGGAGCATCAAGTGAGCCAGAAACGAAGGAGCCAACCCATGATGGTTCGAATACCCATATACCACTTTTTTATTTTAGCAGTAATCTTTAAAATGTGAAGAAAGAGGGAACAGGGCAAATGATATATCAGCCAATGATTTATCAGCTCGCTATTTATTCAGATGTGTAGTCCTTTTAGATAGTGGTTCCCCAGTCAGTGGCCAGCCTGCACTCATTTTGATTGTTTACATTTTTTCTACTTGGTTGACATGAAAGCATCCCATTTTACTTTAATTCAGTCCCTGCAATAGCTGATTCCTACAATTGCAATCTATGTGCGAAATCTGACAATGAAATAGAATTATAATGTCATGTCAATTTGTAAACTTTTAATGACAGGGTCTGTTAGTCATTCACTCTAGCGAAAACTAGAACACAGGCCATCCAGTCATGCTGGCACAAGAACGGAGATATGTTCATCTCGAACCACCTTTCTGGCTTCCCATTGAGGAAAACATTCGTATTGGTAGAGGCACTATGTATTGTTTTCAAGGAAGCATCGACTGCATATCATAACGTCTTAACTTTGATCTCTACTTACATTTCTGCCAATTGCAAAAGATAAACGATCACTTGCGTTTGTAAAAGTGTTCACAACTAAATGCAAAAGAGGTGTCAATAAGGATGATTTCAAGCAAGAAGATTGTATGACAGAATCTCATTTCCACCTAGTAAAACGTAATGCGGTGATCTGTTTCAAGAATCACACCAATTTTCGTGCGTTTAACTGAAGAACTGCATTTAACCATGAAACGTGCATACATCTGATACGCAGTGCATTTCATAAATATTTTTTCAAACAGTACGATACTCGAATCGAAGAAATAAATGGGACCAATGGCTAACCATTAACTCATGTTAATTTGTTTTTGATAGATTTCATTATATTAAAGGTAGCATCAAGAGTGTGACTTCAGTATATGCAATAAGAATTAGCTCAGTGGCCAAAGCCCATTGGTATAAACTTTTTTTAATGAGGACAGTTCAAGGACAATATTGACCCTCCGTTAAACCGTGTGTATTTTCACACATGCAGATGAGCCAATGTTAATTCTGAACAAATTTCCTGTTGGGTTCACCGTATCCTCCTTACATGTCTGATTCCCGGACTAAACGTTACTCACAAATGACTAGCTTCCTGTGAGTAATTTTCTATGACTGTTATGTAATGAAATACACTGCCCACCGCTATATTGTTCTCCTCATTTATCTCTTATTGAGTAGAAAGCACTCTTGCATGTAATTGTAATTTCAAACCAACCTTTGACAGGGTTGAAGGAAACAAAAAGTATTCAACTAAAGGTCGGTCTGATGAATTTTCAAGTAAGATCAGACAAAATATCATCATCACACGTCGTGATAAGCTTTACTAATTTTTATTGGGCCGTTTCTTTGTCGTTTAAGGAAACAATGGAAAAAGAATTTTCAATTAATGGACAAGTGTTTGTTGACTGCAAAAAGTTCTAAAACTCTAGCATACGTCTTCAGTTTTGGATGAATTATCTGTTTGCTACTTTTTTCATATAAGTTATTTTGCTCGCTTCAGCACCACATGTAGAATAATTGCATTCAATCAAGTTGGCATGCAAACATTTGCCTGATTTAGTAGAGATCACTAAGGTTCACGATAACAGCACTTGTGAGGATTAAGCTCTGGCTAATAAGTTGCCACAGATTTGGGAGATGGGAAGATAAGAAGGTGCACCTGCCGTGATACCAACAGAGAAAGAAGATGTACTTTGTTAGTTTGCAGAATGAATCGTAACACATTTTAGAAGCACAGAATCGAACTAACTGGCAGGAATCAGAGTAATTTCACTTGAAAATTAATCACATCTTTTAATCACACAGCTGGGCGGGCAGACAGAGAGCCAGCAGGATTCACTGTCTGAAACGCAAAGGGCAATTCACAACTATGGAAGGGAAATTTACAGGATTTACATAATGTTCCATGATTATGAGAAGATTCCATCTGTTCCAGTTACTTCTATCCATTCTCTGCCATAATTATTTTCAAAATGTTGAGTGTAATACAAAAGACTACGTATGATTCAGTCAAGTAACCAATAGTAGCACACTCCCAATATCAATTTATTGCACAAAGAATGTTATTGGTACAAATGATATGAGCCCTTCAAGTGAAGCTGAGGAAACATGTACACCTCATTAACCTGCTAATGCGACGACAAGATCAATTTTGCGCATGTTCCTTTTTATATACATGGCAAAATATACGGCCAACTAAAATTGAAATAATGAAGCTTGTGTGCTGGTAATAATGCGCATCAAAAACTAGGCGACCCATGCATTCTATGTAATTATGTAATCCTTGGTAACTAGTGCAGAAGTAGGATCATGAAATATTGTCGTTCGAAACCAAGTCATACTTAGACATGAAATATCAGCATAACAACACTTTTAAACACACTTCAGGTTTCAGGCTATGTCCTCAAATAGGAAAAAGAACAGACACTAAAGTTCTGAAATAGTTTGTCTTGAAATAGTGAATAAAATTAATTGATCCCGAATCTGGAATGTAATACGACTCCGTTTTATGCACTTAAATCGCAATGTTTTGTCCCGAAGAAATTACAGAACGAATATCAAGAGGAGAAGAGTTCAGTTTACTTGCAAAGTTTTCTAATACTTATATTTTTTTCAATACACTATGATGTTACGACAAATCAATCACAACAAAACATTTTGTGCTGATCACTTGTCATTAAATGTTAATACATATCTGTAATAATTCAAATGCTTTACCGCCTTAACAGTTCAGAATAGTTTACTCACTTTGAGAACAAGATCGCTCGAGCCAGATCAATTTCTATTCTTCACTAAGTGTTTTGTATTCCCTGAAGCGTGTAACTTACCTGAAAATAAAAAATGTAAAGTAATAAAACCACGGTGAAGAAGAAACCATTTGTGCATTGATCACTCATTAAAATGTTATATTTTGTTGGCCACTAGATTAACAGTTATGCATGCATAGTTTCGATGCAGACTGCCTTTATCATATTCAAAGTTTTATTCAACGATCTAACACTTGGTCTACATCTGTGTAATATAATTTAGAAAGATAATAAGGTCATGGTTAAACTATGAAAACGAACAATTGACCAATCTATAAATAGTTATCATTAGCAGACATCTGTATCGTTTCGCTTTCTTTCATGCAGACATGCCAGACACTTGCAGAGATTTACAGTAGGACCACCAAGGCTCAGATAACAGGGCTTGTCAGATTTAAGCCCCGTCTAATAAGCCGTCTAGGATGTGTTTGGGTCTTCTTGTAACCTGACGTAAATTTATCAACACGACAAATAGAAGTAATAGCAGCTTCTACAGAAAGGTGTCATGGGGTTTCTGAGTTTAAACGATCTTAAACTTTAAGCGACTTCAATCATTGATGTTGGAAAATATGATCCAGACACAAACGGCAAAAGTGCCGACAGAGAAACAATTGTCAAGTTAAGCGATGTGATATGTTTTGCCGAGCAGCAGCTAATCTGTGCAAGTATTCTCAAGAGGTTCACAACGTGTGGAATCATTAAATGCGACTTTTTTAGTTTTTAAACAGAACTTTGGCTGTAACAGTTTCATTATGAGTTTTCCATTGTGAAAAAAATCCCAGCCTGGTAAATTATGCCATCTGACAAGACCACTTGGTAAATAAACACTTAAACGATGTCTATTGGCATATCTGTTGACACATCATATTTTGCCCACTTCACACCTAATGCAATACCATTATTTCCCCAGTGGAATGAACAATGAGGAAAGGTGTCAAACATGAACCAGCACTTGTTCATAACCAACTTACTTCGTGACATTATGCTATTGTCGTCAAAAACAAGCATTGTTTCTTTCTAATGTAATATGTTGCAATTCAATTTCGAGAATATTTTCCTCGCAATTGATTTTGTGCATGGAATGAGAGGTACATCTGAATTCAAGCCAGTTAAACAGGGTTTAACAAGATATATAAATTTCTTTGGTAAGGCAAATGTTTTAGCCAAAGCTATTTTGAAAAGGAAATTTGTACCAATGGGTATAATTTGGCCAAGGCGCAATTGAAATTTCCATAAAACTACATTGGAACACAACTCGAGTTTGGTATATTAGTTTACCACATTGTTGAATACCTTAGTCAACCAACATACCCAATTGTTGCTGTAAGGGCCATGGTAAAATGCTAACAGGATGTTAGGTGGATGTAAACCAGTTAACCTTCTAGGAGATTTTTTATTGGTGAATACATTGGTCAGATGTGAGATTTGTACCAGTAATGATATGTAGATTACATATGCAAATATTGGTTAAGTGTGCGCATAACTTAACCGACATAATCCTATTTCAAACTAGTAATATTCTTTGTCAGCTTTTCATGCATTCTTAACCGGCACTCAAGTTTCTCGCAAATTCGCTTTACTAATTAGACTAATTAGTAAGTTTTACTCCGCATGGAATTGCTTTTTTGATCATATAACTAAAATATATATCACCAAAAATTGATGACAGTGTTCAAGTTTCTGTTACTTTAGATCAAATTTTAGTAGCCATGTAATCAAAAATTTGACTCCACATGGAGTTTACTAATTAGTCTATTTAGTAAAGCGAATTTTCAAAATCCTCGACCGCGTGAACGCATTTCGTAACGTAAGGCTAGTTGTCTCGTGACTTTGTGACATATCAAGTTCAGGCACTTTTGTTCTCAGTTAAAACTACAACAATTAGGTTTTAGTGCCTAAATATAGTTTTGCAAATAAAAGCGCCATCAGCTTTTGACAGTGAAAGGCACGAGTAAGGGTCAATTTGCCCAACCACTTATTTTACTTCTCTTCAATTAGCTTCATAAGGACACTGCCAGGTAGGATTGGACAATTACCTGGTAGTCTCTTTAATTGGTCTGACATCAGACAAAAACAACTTGCTATTTGTTTTGAAATAAGGTACGAATATGTTCAACACTGCAGAACATGTTTCGTAGAAACTACGCTCTTGCCGATTTGATGAAATTTGCTTTGTTTCCTAAACTCAAAGCTTTACATACTCCCTTATGAGTATGGTTTTATATTTTAGTTTTTAGCCTTCATGTTTATTTTCAAATGTAACTTCCTTGTTTTCTCCTTCTCTTATCTTTGTTATTCTTTTTTTTGTTTTGGAAAACCGCAAAACCTTGTCCGTATACCATTTAACAGTTACTCTACATGCATCATGCAGTTAGCGAAGGCCCCGTCTGCCAAAACCAGAAGCAATTTTCTGGTAATAAGAAACAGCTAACAGGTGCATGTGTACGCATTGCAATCTAATGAGAATGAATACTCAACTTTTTTTAAAACTTTTGAAACCAAGTGTTTTAACTGCGGATTGCAAATTCGATTGATTTGTTTAAATTAGGAAGTCCAGGTGATCAATTTTGCAATAATTTAGCTCTGGGAAAGAAAGTGTCGAAAAGTAATTTAATTTAGAGCATGCAGCATCAGTGATTCTCATATCATCTTTACATTTAAATGATTTGCAAACTGAATTGCAAACATAAGATTAATTAGCTGGATATCAATGATAAGTTGTTAAAGTGAAATGTCAGCCATTTAACAGCAGCATGTCTAATATCATTTTTTTCGGTGGTTTATTTAATTGTTATCATTCATGATCTGGTTATAAAACTAAAAGAAATCTCGACCGCGAGATTTGGCAAATCCTGGCGCCCCTCAAAATGGTCTCGTGCTGATCCCAGAAAAGAATATGCAACGGCCACCGCCGAATAATGATATACAACCTTCTGTTTTCACTGTTTCACTGAAGACAATGATTTGTATTACATTTATCAAATCAATTGATGTTCAATGTGTACAATATCAACCTGCCATACTCAGTCAGTAAATATATTCCAATGTCCACAGTGAAAATAGAGGACTGGGAAAATGCATTTTCAGCAGATTTGGACTCAGTGTCAAAAGTTAGGAAAAAGTTGACTAGGACCCCCCCCGTACCCCCGGACTGGGGAAAATGCATTTCTGGCCATTTCAGACAATTATAGCACAGAGTCGGGGGAGGCATGAGGGTCAGTGCTCCTTTTCGCATTTACACGCTTTTCTATTGCCTAGATCAATTTACAAATTACAAATCAATGGATTTGAATGATAAGACTCCACTTAAGTCTGTTAATGCGAACACATTTTTACAAATCACGAAAATCCCTTGAGGTTTAGGTATATTTTTCTAGCATGCTGTCTTCAGAACCAGATTTTCAGACTGGCGTTTTCAACAATGGTATATCCCTGACATGAGAACTCACCAAACCTTGATGTAAGTCTCAGAACCTTAGGTTTTTGGAAGTGTTCTCCAATCGCACACAGGACTCATACTAATCATGCTCACTCTGCATTTCACATCTTTGTATGCTGAGGCATGTGTCATGGTGACAGAGCTCACACCACCACCTGGACTGCGATACAAGGACGAAAGTCGAACGGTCTCGGCGCTACAAAGTTAGTGCCCAATATTTACCTGACGTCTAGGAATTGATAAAAGGTTAATTGTTTTGTTGCTTCAGAGAGATTCGGGAAACATGTAAGCTATGCCCACCTGGGCGGTGTGTTTCTCTGGACGGTGGTACGAATGACAAACAGACACCTGCCGAAGTAATTTTAGCAATTTTAGTTATTTTACTAGTCGATTAGTCGGGTACATTACTAGTACCTTGACAAAATATTGCAAAATAAGTTAACTGGTGACTTCCTTTGCTATTTACCTTATAAGAAATTAGACTAGTTGACTAGAGATTTACAACTCGACTATCAACTAGTCTAGACTAGTTGGCCCAGCCCTATGCCTGAGACTCATTGCGCACAACTTCAGATTAATACAGTACTAAAGGTTGGCATTTTCATTAAAATGGAGATATATCAATTATATACACTTATTGATGCTTAAGTTGTCTCTAACCTTTATATAAATCTTTAAATGAAGTCTAAAAAAAACATGTCAGACATCCTGAACTTTTGCTATTGCTACCTGGCAATTTTAGTGCAGACAGACCTAAAGACCTAAATATGACAAAGTTGCTTAACATATATCCCTGCTGATTCTGATGCAGATGAAAATACTTGTATCAGGTTCCTCAAACAGATGACATTATAATTCACTCATTCACGTAGGCGTGACCGGTTTATTATTCCGTTTCTTGATTTGATCCGCTTGTTGACGACGTTAGTTCATTTGATGTCGATTGGTTCCCTGTTTTGTGCATTCCGGAAGTCATAAAAGTTCTTGCAATGTTGTGTGTGCGTTGAGATTGCGTTGAACTTGTTTGTCCTTAAATTGTTTCAAAACATGAAACTGTCATATGTACACATCCAGCCATTTCCTAACGCAGAAATGTGTCGGAACAATAGTTACCCAAAGATAGCGTTCAATAGCCATTCACCTGGAAAAGTCGTTACGTCGAAAGTAACGTCGTGTGTCTGCCGAATGACGTCACATTGTATCCATGGCAAAAGGGGGAAGTGGGATGAACCTCGTTTTCAGATGGTCACTTTTTTAGGCGGAAGACCACATACTCTGTCATATTTAAGATAGCTGACTTGGCATTTGATCTCAATGCAATACACTACATGTGCACAAACCGTGCATAAACCCTAAAGACAAACACAAAACCCTGGAAGTTCAAAGAATAATGTAGATAACCTAATAAACGCATTGCATAATGTTTGAAATATTTCAGAAGACAAGTTCCACTATGAAGAAGCTGGCTCCCTAAAAGTTCTGTCTAATTGCCATTATTATTGCTAAGACTGTGACACATAACTGAAAGTAATCTAAGTGATACAAACAAATTAACATAAAGAACAATTTGAAAAGTACGGTTCTTGCCTCCAAATATATTATGAGTCTAGAAAGCAAAGTTGCACTTTACATGTAAGCCTTGATATCCGAAAACATTTTCTGTGAACATCCCTTCAAAAGCAATTAGGAATCTTTTTCCACAATCTAGAGAAAGGAAAATAGCTAGATTACAGAGAAAGAAGGACAGGCGGTTTAAGTTACAATATTGCAGACAATTTGCATCATTTACAGTGTTATTGAATACAACCTGTTCAGTGGTGAACAAAGGTAAGACATTAAGTAAATGTCTCTAAAACACTTGATGATTGTTTGTAATTGCCAGTGTACTTCCTCCTTGAAGATTGACTTAAGATCATCACATTGAAAAGTGATACTCCATTTACCTAAACTGTCACAGTGCAAATCTGTTTCAGGAAACTTTGGTGATGTTTTAAGCTGTATCACGGGGAAGATGAAATTATTATCACACTACTTCAAAGAGGGACCTCAACACCCTTACAAGGGAGGCCTGGCAATATGTTTCTATGCAACATATGGATTACACTTAAACGCGAAAATTCAAGATGTAAGCCAACAGGAAGTTATACAAAGGAGTCAAAAATCTCACGAACTGCACATGGTATTAGTCTGATGTCTCACAAAAGTTTGTCGTGTTGAGAACAGGAAAACTGATCTTTGTTGACTATTCTTTACTACTTTTTTATCCATCTTCTTTTGTTGCATTTTCTTTATGTCGTCACGTCCGCTAAAAAATATTGTTCTTAACACATATTCTTTTCATATTTCAATAAATCTTAACAAATATTGTTCTTAACACATATTCTTTTCATATTTCAATAAATCTTACAGAAAATATTTGACATTTAAAAAACACGTATATATCGACTGAAAATCGCCAATATTCCTTGAGGTCCTGCTAAATGTTACTTGTGACATTTTAAATTAGATACGCATTTCATCATATATAATGAAGTTTGATTTACAAAAAGCATACAGATTCAAACTAGAGGTTGTCACATGAACACAGTAGATCACATTATTTTTCGAAAAGTGTCCAAATGTCCAAAAAGTGGAATGTTTTGTAATATGTTCTAAAATGTCCTGCAGAGAAAATGCTAAAATTTCAAGATGACCGTCAGAGGACGGTGTAGGATCTAGAAAAACAAAGGAAATAAGCGAGAGCATCATGTCACACTGCCTTCTGGTGGTCGTTGCGCCATTTATTCGTAAACGGATTTAACCTGGGTGCACAGCTTTCTATCCAATGCAAAAACATCCCTCACGCGTCTGCTCTCAGATCCAGACTCTGTGTGTGTTACCTGTGACTGGGACTCCCACAGGGATACGAACGTTTTTCTCTATTGTCAACAAAATCACAGAAATTCTTGCTGTCTTCTGACAGCCAACCTAAATAAAGGTCTTATGAGACAAGGTTACATTTGCTAACATTGTCTACTCTTGTACTCTTTGATCTATTATATTTTTGTTCCAATATCTAGTAAACTGTCTCCAAAATAGTCATGTTTTCATCATTGCGAATGTTGTAAGGAGAAAAACTAATAATGTTTTAAGGGTATTGGATTTTCTCAGCTTCGATTGGAAAATAGGCTGTATTTCATTGAGCACGTAGTTAACATTTATAAGAACTTGGAATTTCTTTTGTTGCAGATTTGTTTATTGTGATGAACTAGTCATTTTCATCCGAGAAGTAAAATCTTCTCGACCAAAAGCTGATTAGTTGTTTCACATCTTATATTTCTGTATCTCAAAGGAGGCAAGTTCGTCGTTTAATATCCGTTAGACACAGGTAAACGAAGTGTTTTTCTCCGAGCTAATAAAAAATGTAATAAAATACGTTACAAAATATGCACATTTGAAATGTCTATGTTCTGACATTTCGCTCAAAACGTCCTTCTTGCAACCAACATTTCTTTTTCTTCAGTCTTATTCAAGGAATGTCATACAAATACTAGACTTGAGAAATTATGGCACTCAGGCATGCACGATACTGGTGTGCACGATTGGCTAGACAGCATCGGATAGGAATTGGTTGGGGGGCCAAAAATGGCCGCCAAACATGTTTTAACAGGCCAAGGGCGGGGCCCAAAATGGCGGCCAAACATGGTTTAACAGGGGCTAGGGGGGCCAAGGCCCCTAAAGCGCCCCCCACCCCACATCCGCAGCTGCTAGTTTACAAATGCTACAATGTGGTCAGTCAGGCAAGAAAATTATAAAAATAATTTAGAAAATTTTATTCTAATTTTCTTGCATTTGGGGTTATTTTTGTAAGCGATTGTTCCAAATACATTTTTAAGTGTAGTTGTAGACAAGGACGTCTTGACAACAAGGCTATTCATTGGCTAGAATTTTCTTCGCTTTCATGCAGTTTTCGCTGGATTTTGGGCGAAAATAGGGATTGTGCCCCCGCCCTCCCCCCCGACCCGGGAAATTCTGGATCCGCCCCTGCTAGCAATGTCCATGACGAAAAATTAAGCTTTTGCTCACAATTCAGTCACAAATCTTGGAAGTCATCTTTATTTTGTGTAAGACTTCCTCTCATGAGACTCGCGAGATGTAAAACGACCGAATAGAAATTAAGACCATTTCTTCCTTCTAGATTAAATCCTCGGTGGAAGAGAATTAACGCCACAAATAATCTGCTCGTTATCTCCGGTTGGTGACATGATTTTGTCCTGGGATGGCTTTTTCATCACATACCACAGCAGGGGCGGATCCAGAATTTCCCTGGGGGGGCGCCCGGCCCGTTGGGGGAGAGTGCATGAAAACGAAGAAAATTTTGGCCTTTGGGGGGGGGGGCGGCGGCGGCGGCCCCCCCCCAGATCCGCCAATGCACAGATCGAGTGAATCAGACATTCCTGATGCTACAATTAGCAAAGAAACGGAGAGACTTCACCGAGGGATTAGAGACATTACAGCACTTACTGACAACCCATATCCGATCCTTACTGTCAAGTGTCGTCCAGTTCCAGAATTAATTATACATCATGGGAATAGATGAACAAAACAGCTCAGCGCCAGGGGAATGCACAGTGATGTGCACAATATACGTGGGAGTGATCCAGGTTAAATAACTATTTCTTGTCGTACCAGCCCATCTTGGACTTGATCAGTTCCTGCCATACAGGCCTTTTTGTTTTAATTTTCGTTGTGCTTTTAAGAAACGAATAATTACTTTGATCAGACAATGTTCTTTAAGTAGACGATCTTTTAAAATATGGGAAGCTTTGAGAATTCTCGGTTTACGAAAGACAAAGTTTACTAGCACCTCGTCTCAGCTCGATTTGTATATTTACATAATACTTAAAAGCTTCCAAAATGGAAGAATATAAGTCACTTAACCGTTAAAGAATATTACGTTTCAATTGCCTGAAGGAAGTCATAGATCATACATGCCCACGATTACAAATTGCTGATCAATGAGAGTTCATTTCCTCTGTCATTGGAGAAAATTGGTTCACGTGATAAAAAATAATCACCGTAAAATATTAATAAACAAGGTACAAATGAGACCTCGTGGCGATGTGGTTAGCATGCAGCATCACTTCGTCAGCGACTTGGTTTCATTTCACACACAATCGGCAATGTTTCAGTAAATTACAGTCTCGCCCACACCAGGAATAAAGGAAGGACAGTCCTGTGTGGAACAGATGCAAGTTGTTCTCTATTTAAACCAAACTTCTGTAAAGTACTTGTTGGGCCGATAAACTGTCAATTAAGATTTCGGTCCTACAATCAATTTTAAGAGCATATCTGCGACATTCTTCTTCTGTATTACTTACAAAGTCCTTTGGCACGTTATAATATGTATCTCAGCAAGTGATCATTACTGTCAGAGAGTGATAAAGCAGGTACCAAGACAGTGACCAAATTTCGTATCAGAATTACACCGGACTGATACATTCAAGTGACACCTACTTAGGCCAAACCAAGGCCACAGATCCTAGTACTTTATTAATTGCGAGTAAGTACGTTTTCCTGTTGTGTCTGTGTCTTCGTCTGTGTCTCTGTCTTGATATCTGTGAAGCCCAGAACTGTAAACATTTGTAAAAATGAAATACATGTGGAAGAAATATCATGTTTTATGCTTATTTGTCATACACAAAGTTGAATATTTGGCTAAAAAAAATCACAATTTTTGTATGAAATTTGTCATCAGCCCCCAAAGTATGTAGTCAGCCCCAGAAACTCATACAGTTAAAACCATCTGTTTCTCTTACTCTTAGTAAAGGGCCTATCACCTTAATAAAAATCAGGGGAAAATCATGGTTAAATTTACCCTGTTTTATCTTTCCATTAAAGTAATTTATTCAAAATATTAAAATTTGGTCACATAATCTTAATCCCTGATCCTGATATTTTACTTCTTGTCAATAAACTGACAAATTTTTACTTTTAATTGCTTTACAAGCTATAAATACTACTTAAAAAGATTCTATGCTTATCATAGAACAAATTAAAATAGAAACCTTGCACTCTCATGAGTGAATAAAGTAGTCCTGCAGCAAAAAATAGTCCAAAATTTGTAATCGGCCCGAATCGAGTGTGACATTCGTAATCAGCCCCTTTTGAGAGACGCAGACACAGCTGACACAGACACAGCGTGAGAACCGTCTCATTGCGAGTCCACGACTTTAACATTTTATTTTAAAATGTAGTTAAATATAGATACCAATTTGATTCCCATGTTACCTGTGTGTTACTGATACTTTACTACAACCCTTGTAAAAAGTGAGAAATGTTGCATAACTAAAAGAAGGAGACAAATGTATGCCTACTGCAGGAAATATAAACTTTCATTGACAAAACAATAAAGTAAGACGTTGCGTAAGTTCTTTTTGAAGTCCAAACTGACTTAAGTGTACTCAGAGTAAAGTCAATTAAAATATATTTCCCAACATTCTCATTGCCCCTAAAGTTTTAGGATGCGTGATGATCTGAAACATAAAGTGACGAGATATGGCACTTTTGTGAGCAATAGTAATGTGCTAAAACTACCGAGAACTTAAAACAATAACGCTGAAAGTTGTTCCTACCATTTAGTTCAAAACTGGGTTAAAGTGAACCTGTTCGACAGAGAATCAATCACAATTATCAGGCAGAAACAGTTCTTCTTTTCTCTCGCAACATTGTAACCAAGTGGTTTAGGTAAATGGCTATTGAACGCTATCTTGGCAAAATGAGAGCTTTTTCTTCAAATTTGGCTTTTTTTTTCCTTTAAATTTGGCAAATTTTCCTTACGATAGTAAAATATTTGTTTGCATAAAACACCTTGCCAATGACATTGCGAACATAGAAGTGCACGCGTTTACTTTACTGAAGACATTGTCTTCTTGTCACGTCCCTCTTACTTAGATGTATTCTCCACAGTTCGTGGAAATTAAAGAAGTTTAGTTAAATCATCCAGAATGTCCAAGGACGTAAGCAAATCAATATATGACTTTACTTTGGAAACAATAAAATTCACGTTATGTCTTCGATCATAACTTGCGTTTCTATTGTTTCAAAACTGAACAGGCGTAAACTTATATTTCCTCCTCTAAGTCTTTTGACAAGGCCCTTAAACAGACCCACCTACCGCTGCGAAAGGTTTTTTTCACAATACTCAATCATGCTTTCTCACCTACAGCGAAGTTCTTATGAAGAAAATAAGCGCAGGTAAGCTCTAGTGTGATTGAACTCTAGTTTACGAGATGAGTTGGTAATTGGACCTTTCTAGGCCAAAAGACAACCTAATCTACATCCTCGGAGATTGCATGTTATCTCCCGCCTCTTCGCGTGGTCTGTGTTACCGATCTTACACCGTCAAGTCCAACTGACTGTGGATGAACAGTTTGATTTATCTTGTCACACATCAAGCGGGATGAGATTTAACTGGAGCAATAGCACCTGCAGGTGAGCTACTGATCCTTATCATGATTTCAGCATCATTTGAATCAAATACCTTAAATTGGCTTCTGTTTCTATAAATGAGTGACCAATATTACTTTGTACCTTCTTATTTTATTGCTATTCTTCTGTTGTCATGTGTAGTAGGCTTTGGATCTGGTTTTCATAATAGAAACCTGTTGTCTGGTGGCATTTAAACAGGACCATCCAGTTATCTGACAAGAAGTGTAACTAAGCATCTTCAACTCTATTAAATACCATATTTGTATCAGTTATATGCCAAATTAAATATCAACACATGAACAACTAATCCATACTGGTATTAACCCTTTCAGTACCCTAAGGTTCTGCAAAATAGTGCTTTTTAAGAGGAGAATAGGGGGCATGCTAATTGGAGGCAGTTGTCACCATTAAATTTTGTTACAAGATTTACATGTTAAGTGTGGGTCAGTAGGTTACACACAGGGCTTTCAACAGCACCAGGTTTGGTTTGTGAGCTGGTCACCAGATGGCCACTACACTTGTTTAAAGATGTCTTACACCCTTGATTTTTCCAAAATTTACCTCAAAAGTGTAACTTTAATTGTTACTTGTGTTAGTGTTTTTACTGACTGGGACCTTATTTGGTGCCAGGCAGTTAGTGAGGATGGTCCTCTGCTGTGTTGACCATGAGACAATTCCAAGGGGTAGATACCTCTAGATTTACATGTTCAAAGATTGAAAAATGTCAGATTTTCCTTGGAGATGAGGGGATGCTGCTCCCTGCAACCCCCATTAATCCCTATTTATGGGGGAGGGTGCAAAAAAATTGTCTTTTTTTTGAAACTCCAGTACCTTAGCAATCTGCTTACAACTGCATTTTAAGGCTAAAAACACCTTCAGGAGGTCTCCTGAGGCCCCAGGGGTGCCAGGGAGGCCACCATGTCGCAGAGACATGGAAGATATTGAAGGGGTTAAAAATGTACATGGACGCACAAATGGCAACATATTTGCAACATTCTGTGTGACAAAAAAGTGAATTGCTCGATCTTAACCAATAAGGACAAAAAAGCGTACATACGACGAAAACTAAGAAAGGCTACACACTGATTAGGAACAATACAATTTCTGATAAAAGTGAAAAAGAGAAAAGAGTTGCCAATTAAAATGTTGTCATTTGTTTCTTACTGTAATCTTCTACGGATAGAAATGAAAAGTGATGTGTTCGGTGGAAGTGGACAGTAGAATACATGGATTGTATCATTGTACCGAAAGAACCATTAAACGGAGGTCTAAATGGAGGGTAATTTCTGAAGTGAATCTTTAGGTCTTACTTTATAACTAATCTGTGGTGGAGAAATATACAGCTGATCAACTGTCTGTCAGTTTATCCAATCAGTGGTATATTTATCAGAGAAAACTGAGAACGAAGTGTGTGTATGTGTGAGTGAGAGAGAGAGCGAGAGAGACAGACAGAGACAGAAACAGAAACAGAGACAGACAGAGACAGAAACAGAGACAGACAGAGAGGGGCAACAGAGACAGAGAAAGAGGGAAAGAAAGAAATATTTATACGAAATGCATATTACTCCTCCGAAGGTGTATTCGTCTGTTGCATGAACATGAACATGAAATAACATGACAACAAAGAAACTAAGACATCACTCAATATATTGACTAACATGAGTCATTGTTATTTCACTGAAGTCTTCAACAAAGACATCGTGCCTGGATGCTAAATGTTAATTCCTCCGTGTAAAGGTCGTGGATCTGATTTGTTATCGTTTAGTACCAGCTTCAGGTGAATAGGTTAATGAAGTGTGAACCGTGCTCATGGCAGGTACATTTCAAGAAAGTGATTTGCAGCAACAGTTGTGCTACTCAGGTAAATACAGCATATAATTTATATTGTGAAAGGCCATACGTGTAGAAAATGAAATCGAAACTCATACTACAGAAACAAGATAGTATATGTGTACACAACTGTCTCATATCATATTTTACAGCTCTGTAATATTAAAGCGAGACACATCTCATTTATTTTAGCTGAAAATTTCGCATTATACTTTCGTATACGTTCGCATCAATAGCATAACATGGAATTTTTTCATTCTCAAATGACCCATGAATTAGTCTTTATCTTTGTTAAAGACAAAAGCTACGAAATTAAAAAGAAGAGGATTTCCTGTTTTAATTTCAGAAATCTTGAAATTACTATCGAATGCTAATGCTAAGCTAATAGTTGGGGAAACTTTTGATAAGGCCTCTACGATGATTTCTTAATCTTGAAGTCGAAAAAGGTAAAATTCTATTTCCTTTCTAAACGTTTCATTCAATAGTTTGGCTGATATCTTTCGCAAATAGTCCAACAAAAATGTGGCGTTAAGGGTTTAAAGTGCAGATTACACAATCACTAAACAATTCCGTGTCAATTTAAACACTTTCAAATAGGGAAAAGTTCACAATCATTCCCGAGGAAAGCAGCCTTCCGAAAATGCATATTTGCAGTTGAAACAGTTGTTAGAGAACAACTAGATTCGTTTGATTGTGGAATTCATTTCGATACCAGATCAAGAAATTGTAAGAAAACGTTTCGGTCCGGGAAATGCTGGCCTATGTGTAGTGTCACCTTAAGTTGATTGCAATAGTATAGGCAGGCCTGTAGATGTCTCTGAACTCAGTCAAATTTCACGTCGAAACTTTTTAATAGGCCTCTATGATGATTTCTTGATCTGATTTGGCTTTAAAATTTATTTGTGTCAAGAGGATTTATATGTAGGATGTGCAAATTATTAGTTACATATTAAACTGGTCATTTTATTCTTATTTATTTATTCTAAGATGTAACAAGCCTATAACAGCACTGAATGGCAATGTGTATCATTTTATGATCAATAGTATTTCCAGTACACAGAATTCGTATCAGAAGTTTAACAATAGCACATCAAAAGCACAGCGCGAAATTCTTTCGTTCTCTCCTTTGTTCTCTTCGTTTCCAAAATGATACGATTTCTGTGAACATGTGTTTTTCCTTAACTCGAACACCACCACAGAATGCATTGCTGTTGTTCCCAAAAAGAAGACGTAAGCATGAACAGTTCTTCTTCTCATCTTTCCCAAAATTTAAAAAAACTATGTTACCTCGTGTGAATGTGTGCCTGTTGATCAAGACAGGGAATGTCCTCTTCACCCATGAGAATAGGCGATGAGAATAGCCATCTTACTATCATAACAACTCATGAAATTCTTATCAATTTGGAGACATACAGGACAAAAGAGAGAACAGAAGAATTCCACGCTGCTCTTTTCAATTTCTACTGTTCAAAAACTGATAGGAATTTCACCCTCTGAAACTCAGTCTTAGAATACATTGCATTGTAGACGTAGCTCATCAGCACAAGCATGAAATATTCTACCGTTGCATCAGGTATTGACATTTATGTAGTAAATACTATACGTAAGTACAAAGTGGTACATGTAAAACACATTATTATAGAAGATAAGATATTGACAGCGATGTAGAGATCTGCTTATCAACAAGACGGTACTCAATGCCTCCCACAGTGTGGTATTGTTAGTTCTAGTAAATGTTGTACAATAAGCAAACTGGTAAACACAAGAATTTGTAAGAAGAGAACAAGAAGAGAATTCAATTTGCAGTAAGCGTGCAGTGTAGAGCTTGGACAGAACGTAACTTTGTACAACTTCTGAAATTCCCATAAGTTGGGAAACCTACAGAACAAAGAATTTACGCTGTCGTAGAAATTTCATCCTCTGTAACCTGCTTTCTGTTTATTTCTGTCTAATGATAGTCCCTTTTATTCTGTCGTCAAAAACATAATCTACTTTTCAAATATAAGTTGCTTACAGGTATTCGTCACTTAAAGATATTCGTGTGCATTAAGTTTACAATAATAACTACAAGCAGTTTTTCTTGGCCCAGAGGGAATTACAATGATAAGTGCAAGCAGTTTTTCATACCCAAATGGAATAAGTTTGAAAAAAAAGCCAATGACAATGGAATTTTACATCGTTATAAACCATTTACGGAGAATAGAAATACGATAGCTGTGTTACGGAGCAAAAAGCTCATAAAAGCGTATGAAATGGATACCACCTTATTTTATTGCAAACATATAGTAAAGGAAACTGTTCTTCTCTGTATTCTCTTTACAGCTGAAACGTATTCTCACAAATACATGTCTAACAAAAGGGAATGAGCAGATAACGATTTGATGCTTCTGCTCTTCGTGGAATTGTATTGTTTCCAAACGTTCCCAAACAAATATGGGAATCATTTCACGGAATGTACAAATAGTGACTTAATTAAAATACTATGCAAACATCCAAAAACTGTTGCACAGATACTTAATACTGCCACTTCACTAGAAAGACTTGTATTTTAACACAAAAAGAACTGAACCATTGAAGGAATCAGGCTTGAATTGAGTTAGGCCCTTTCACACAACTTGTTGCTGACCACTGCAATCACCTCAGTGCTCGATCAATGACAAATGCTGTAACTTGAAACTGGGTCAGTTGCATTGCGAGACTACAGGATGTCATTATGGTTGAAAATCATCAATGGTGACATCGACATGAATTCAAGAAAAAAAAATGAAATAGTCTTTTCTGTTCCACTTTGTGACAATCTTCTAATATATACAAAGTGCTTATTTCATGTTAGTTTACAAAATTTTCCCAAATTCTACCAAAGCAACGAGATTGCCCAGAATTTCAAAAATGAGATATCTTAATGAACATAGACATTTGTGTTGAAAAGCTCCTTACCGATAATTATGCTTTTCTTAGTTTACAGTAAAACATTGGATATAAAAATGAAAATAAGCTGTTTTGAGTGCAATCTATTTATTCATGAAATCAGAGAAAACTTTGATGATTTAGTCCTTGTATGATATTGCTTACAAACATGCAAGACTTTGAATCATTGATTGGATGGTGAGAGTGATTTATGGCTTGGAGCTGTACTAGGTAAAATTCCTCTTTTTATCAATCAGTGTTTGTAGTATTTCCAAACATATTATTTATTCTTTTATCTTGGCACTAGATACCCATGTTTAAATGTTTAATGCATGTGGCCCAGCATGAAATTTTGTTCCCTAAAAATGAAATGTTTGGTATCTGAGTAAATATTTCCAACAGAACCATATTTACTGAGGACGAAAATTCCATTAATTTGTAACAATATAATTTTACGGTGTACTCGGCAGAAATTTTATATAAATAAATGTACCGCACATCATCAAAAATTTAAGAACCACGTACCACACTTCAGTAGAAAACATACGGCTTCTATTTAGAATTATTTGCGATGAGTGAGAGATTGAATTGATATGAAATGCTTAGTGTTAACATTGGTGACAACTGGGCCAGAACACCATTGTGTTATAGGGTCATGTATCATGTTTAGGGTCACACTGCATGCATGCATTATGTCCTGCCCCAGCTCTCACCTCACACCTATTCAATGGGAGCCCTATTTCCCAGGACTTTGTTTATATTTTGATTTGGTGTCAGTGCATTGAGGTGTCCCAGTATGCGTCAGTGTCTCCTAAGGGAAAATTCATAAATAGAAGGCAGTATCAATATGACGAATAATTTAGCTGAGGAATAATACAATCTTCCGATGTGGTAACACGTTTTCAAGTTGTATAACATATATGTAAATAGATGTGAAAGGTTTAAACTGTAAAAGCTCTGCTGAATTGTTGATTGTTTGAATTTACAGACAAAATGCAAAATATTCAGGAACAGATCACAAAAAAATTATCAATTCCCTTTCTTGAAATGGATGTATTGCAATTCCAAACTAATTTCAATCCAAAATACCTGTCTCTCAATACTACTGCCTCCTTAGTACACGATCAACAGGAAATCTACGCGATTGCTTTCCCACAAAACATTCTTCGTCCAGAATATAACTGTCCAAATTGGACAATAATAAAAGATGATTGATTGATCCAAGTTTTCTTCTGCTTATGGTTTTCCGTCAAATGTTTTACAAATCTCATTACAGTATGAAATAACACACTGCAAGAAACTTGTAACCGATGCTGTACATTTCATGATTCTTAATTTTATTTATCAGAGTCAGAAAGTCCAATGATTTCTGAAGAACTGGATTCAGACTTTTGTTTCCTTCAGAGAATGAAATTTCTATCAGTTCATGAACAATAGTGCATCAAAAGCACAGGAATTCCTTTGTTCTTTCTTTTGTTCTACAGGTATGTTCTCAAAATGATTTCAGGAGTTTCCTGATTCAAACAGAATAAAACTCGGTTGTTCCCGAACGTTTCCAAATTGATGGGATATTCAGGAACCAGTTTCTAAATTGTCTCAAATTTACTGCGGTTGTTTACATAGAATAATATTCACAAGTAAAATCAACTCCACAAGTCGTGTAGTCACTTTTTGAAACAATATCATTCACGTTTCATTGTGACACAAACTGAAGCGTGAACTATAATTTTATTCAAATAGAAAGGGTGAAACTCTATCGTGCTATAAGTTATACAATTTTCGTATCCAAAAATTAAGAAAAAACAACAAAGGCTTTTCAGTATGAATCTGCCAGTCCACCAGTAAAGCTCATACTATCATTTGTACAGTTTTCACTTAAATTAGAATACTATTGTCTGGTAATTGTAGTCTGTTAATAACGCAATAGAAATGTACTTTGATCTAATCATAGCAAGAAAATCACATCAAACCTAGCCCTAGTTACTGTACGTCCTAGTGCTGATAAGATAAGCTGCACTGTGCTCAACAAATGCTTTAAAAACAGAAATTTTCTGTACTGAGATTTGGTTGAAAGGCAGGCAGGCAATTTCAACCCGGAAATCTCTATTCATGTTGTCACCCTGATGACAAATGATAATTCTACCGTATTAAAAATCTTGTTATTTTACAATTGTCAGCAAAGCTTCCTGGTATTTGGATGTGGCTGAGTGATAATCGTATAATGTCAGAATCATGATATCCATTAGTCTTTTCCTCAGCAGACTGAACAAACATGTTTTTGAGTCTGTTCCATCTGTTTACCGTACTAAGTACCAGGTGTCGTCTGGATCTTCTGTTATGTTTATATATAAAGTATCAGGTTAATATCAAATCCAGATTGATAATTTTCTTTTTGTTGAACTTTACCAGCAGGAAATGAAGTATGCATCGTATTTATTGCCCATCACGTGCTGCCATTGTGTAGCGGCGAGAAAGTCCTATACTTTAACACTGCAGTTCAGCACACCACCACAAAATATTCGCCATAAAATTGCGTTTCACAACATGCACTTCGTAATATACTGCTATGCCAGTGCTATTGTTAGTACTTTTGGAGATGATTTTAAGGCTGCACCACTTGCATGTAGCAGAACACTAACTTAAGTGTCTTTATCTTCAGCTTTAAACTTTATTTTCAAAGTTTCGAGTGGTCACATCGGTTCCTGCCATTTGTATGTGATATTTTTGCAAGTGGTTGCTGGTACAGTGTACATTTAGATTAATGGACAACATGCTATTTATAGTCGAATTTCAAATCAAATTCTTGTTCACTGAAACCATAATATTGAATTTCTGTCACAATTTATAAAACACATGCATGGTTATCAAATCAATTCCAAAAGGAAATATGATGTACAGAAATGATGAATTACAGCCAAGCATGTTCAGCAGATATTAAGTTCCGTCAGTTTGTCACTTAAATCTTAAATCCTTTGCTACAAACAGTAAACAGTATTTGTGAATAATCTCATCAATTTTCTCAAATACAGTATGTGAATTTTTGCCATATTATCGGTTCCATATTACTGTGAACAGGCTTCTCAGGATGATGCCAAGTTAATCACTGGAAGTTCACTTTGTGTTTCTATCCAAAGCAAAAGGTCAATTTCTATTGTGCTAGATGAACATAATATCTTCCATTGGACAAAAATGATTTTTTTCTATGACTATGACTATGACTAGATAGACGGTGATAGAGTGAAAGAGACAGAGAGAGAAAGACATAAATTATGTTAATGAGGTGACATCCCATTTGCCGGTCACCAAAGTGACACATTTTGGGTCTTATATTTGTTATTATATTGATATATTTTATAGGCCACCTTGAAATGGAGAAAATGAACGGTATTAAACCACATACTGATCTTTTCTGGCGAATGCAAGCAAGGCGTGAATTGCTATATTATGTCCAAGTCTTTCTAATTTCCTGAGATGGGGAGGGGGCGTAAATTACAATTTTCCATTTACTCATTCTATCTCTATCATTGTGAAGATGAAAAATGAAGGATGCAGAACAAAAGAAGTTAAGGGTGCAGAACAAAAGAAGAAACAAAAGAATTCCTTACTTTGCTTTTGAATTTTGGCTCTACACTCTTAATAGTAATTTCTTGATCTGATTATGATAAGTTAATTTTGAAAGTTTTGAAACAGATCTTTGATATCTTGATGTGAGACAAAGATTATCATACTTTAGTGAAAGATACATTGACTCTGACTGTTCTTGTAACGGATGGACACAGATGCATTGTTTGTGTCAATAGGGAACAAAGTGTACATGTAATTATTGCCCATCATGTGTTGCCACAATTGTGGGTGGCAGAAAATTCCTGTGCTTTACTGTTGCAGCTCAGCACACCATCACATAATTTTAACTGTAAATTGCGCTTTATAATTTCCACTTCGTACCCTAATACCAACTGTTACCAATTCTATGAGTGATAAAAAATTAATTGTTAGTTGGCATAATGAATCATTTTGAATTAGAAATTCCTATAAATTTTGAAACGTACAGAACAACAGAGAAAACACAAGAGTCCCTGCTGTGCTTTTGATGTACTATTGTTCCAAAACTAAACAGAATTTCATGATTTGATTTCACACTATTGAAATAAGAATCTAACAATCATGAAATTCCTATTAATTTTGAAACATATAAAACAAAAGAGGAAACAAAAGAATTCTAAGTTGTGCTTTGGATGTGCTGTTATTCCAAAACTGATAGCAATTTCCGGATTTCATCAATACAAAGAAAAGCAACTGAGTAGTGTATGACAGTTAAAACCTGACACATGTATGCCGAAACAGTCACAAAAAGGGACACGAGTAGATCTATTTGCCAAAAGTATTTGTTCAATCTATCCGTTAAAACGACAAAATACGCTGACAATTTTGAACGGTACTGGACAAAAGAGAGAACAATAGAATTTCATACTGTGCTTTTTATGTGCTTTTGTTTCAAAACGGATGAGAATTTCATTCTCTGTAACGTACGCAAAAACCTTCCCTTTTTAAAGTCTTTGATGCCCACATTTTAACATAGTCAACTGCACACAAACATGGTAAATCTGTGAATGTTTTACTTGAGTTCAAGTGGAATACATATTGAGACTTTGCGTGGCAGATGCGAAGGAGGAATTTTGGTGAACTGTGGATTTAACATTCCAAACTTCCTTTAAAATACACGGACTTTCGTACCAACAGGAAACACTATTAGTTTTTATTGCCTTGAACTACTGGATATTTGGTTTGATGTTATGGTTAGCTTTACAGAGATCTACCTCTGTCTGGAAACAAAATCCTCATTTCCATGCTTTGAACTTGATTGTATTTGTTTGTTCTGAAAATAAGAAAACATATCTTAAAAACAGTAGTGCTAAACGATAACATACTGTTTCAAAATCGTATCGCGTACTTTTTATTGGCATGCTAATTGCAACAGGAGACATCATACAGTCATGAAGATGAATTTTTAGAAGAGGAAAATTGTACCGAAAATAAAATTTTAGCTCTGCTTGAAAAATCATCTTGACTATTGTGAAAGACTTCCCCACAATGGCCATGAAGACTAGTTCCCAAGTCAAATATTGAAAATTAAAGAGGTTGTGGACAATGAATTTTCATGCTGTGTCTCGACTAGCAGCATAAACATCTTTCGTTCCCAAATTTAAGAAGCTTCAGTGAAATTTTCCTCATCTGCAAGAAAGAGTATTGAAGAATTCATTTGTGCAAGTCTTTGCCATAATGTGTGTAGAGCCATCAAATAGAAATAAATAGTACTTTCCACTTTGGTCTCTCACGCATTTACACATTCAAGCCATGTTCAATACAATTAGCATTTAATTAGCACCTAATTACTTTCGGAAGCATTTATCTGCACTAACGTTAAGATTACAAAACATACATTAGATTTATAGCCTGTTGTATGCTGCAGCCTTCAATGCCACCGACACGAGAGAAACTAATTTCCACTATTTCATTATTGCAGCCCAACATGTCATCCTGATGAAAAACCTCGTCTTAGTGTTATGACTCTTTACTGAATGCATTGATTGCATTCAATCAGCAGTACACAGAAATCGTATCACTTTGGAAACGAAGAGAACAAAGGAGAGAACGAAAGAATTTCACGCTGTGCTTTT
>JBCAUI010131093.1:0-18317 GCA_038406195.1 Haplosyllis anthogorgicola
ATGTGTACTCTTCAACAGACTCTGTCCCTCTGAGGTTCCAATTGGGATGCATCTGTTTTATACTATTGGCCAGGGGTTTATGATGTCACAGGTCACGTGATGTCGTGACGTCACTTCCGGTTTATGGTTTGCTACGGTTTCCCGCCATTCGCCCAAATGTCGACAGCGATTTCCCGCGGTTTGTTCCCAACTCTATTTATTTGATATCGTTACATAATATTAAGTTGAAATGTACTTTGTGGTCTGTGTGAGGATTTATATATTCTGGTTCAGCAGGTCAAAAATCATTTTATCTCTGCCATAGTGGTGGGTCTGATGCAGTCTCGTATGTGCTGTTATTAAACGAGATAAGCTTCGAGGCGGTGGAACCAAAATGTCAGATTACATGTTCTTTATTTCGTAAAGCACAGGGCTGTAGACTTGAAAGAATAGTCACTGTGACATTCAGACAGGCTGTCCACTGTATTGTGTCATGTTATATTTACCGTTGAAAAATCCTAGCTTTAACAATAGCTGTAGTCAATTAACAATTTAAAGCGCCTCTTAACATTTTTACGAAGCTTGAAGACTTAAAACGGAGCAAAACGTAACTTCCTCATAAATCTCAAGAGACAACACTACCTACATGTATCTGAAGTTTAATGATGCATGACCTTCTTAAAGTCACGACGAATTATTCCACTGACGTTATCTTTAGGAAATTGCAAATGTTCCTGTCACTAAAATCATATTTAGACATAATTTTTGGATTTTATTCACAGAGTAGTTGTCTATTTCTCAAGGTTAATTTTCCGTGCAAATCTGTAAAAAATGTTACTTCCTACCTTTTGTATAGATCTAGTGCTACGCTTTCCTATTTCTGAACGTATTACATTTCCTGTATTACATAAGGTAAATCTGATTTAGGTGTGGTTTCAAGTTATTACTACATTTTCCATTCTGATGTTGGTGTCTCTTGGGAAATTTAAACTTACAGGAAAATAATTATGTAACTTTCTTGGCGTGAATGGCTCAGGTGTTTACTGTTGTTTTTTTCTTTCTTCTAGATATATGATGGAGCTAATACTAGCAGCAAGCTCTTCCAGGACCAACCTCACATTACCCGAGGGTCTTGGTCCAGACCAGTCATTGCCTCATCGGGAAAGAACATTTACATCACGTTTAACCCAAAACCGCCTAGAAGAGCTGAACATACAGGATTCAAAGCAAAAGTGTACACTACTGAATGTACGTATTTTATGCCTTGGGCAGCAAATTATACTTACTTAATTCATGGACAGAAACAAGAAATTGCTTTTAGACTCATCTCCTGCTCAGAAAGAGCCATGATTTACTACTTCAACTTACTTGAATGCAATTTTTGTGCTGTGTTGGCCTGATGTGTCAATAAAAATATTGTAAAATTATCAAAAATGTTCTTTCACTTTCAGCTAAACCTGACTCGTGGACTAAGAGGCCCTTCACAGACTGCCCGCGGATACATGACCCGATGGAAAGCGGAGAAGTGCGCCTCACAAACCCCAGAAACTTTCAGTCCGATGGCAAAGTCACGCACAGATACGACTGTGTATGGCAGATCAAGCCACCTTATGGAAAGCATGACCTGAAACCCTACGTCAAAGTGTTGCAGGCTAATTTAGTTGATGGTAAAGTTATCTTCAGATCACTCAGTTTTACAGCATTCATGTTCTGTCGTTTTGTATTCAGGCAAAACAGGCACTAAATACAAGTTTATGTGCAGTAGTTAAAAGGAAAATATTAAACAACTCCTGAAATCTGTATCAATTTGGGATCCAGTGCAAGAAAATCTTAAAGAAGGTCCATTTTACCCTTAAACATGCAATTAATACGATCTCCTTGTAACGGTTTCCGAACAAAAGAATTCCCAACTGTGCAATTGATGCGCAGAAAAGCACAGGGTGAAGTGCCAATAATCTAAAATTGTTGAGATTTGCAGGCCCTGGCTTATTAAAATCTTTGAAAAAGAATACAGTATGCAGGTCCAACATCATGACACCGAAATACTCGTGTATAGAAAAAAATTATTCATGTTTTGTCGGCCCCTATTTGACAGTCGTTGCTTTGTTACTCGTGGTTTCTGTCAAATGCTTATTTACGTTTTCGGCGCATTATAGCACATAAAGCTGATGGATCATGACACGGAATTTGCTATGAATATATTTTCATTACTAACATACATAAAGGAAGAACAGCTTTCTGTTTGTTATTGCAATTTGTTCCGTGTGAAGCTGACATGAAAACCATTAAAGGCAATATCTCCACTTCAAGGAAGAGATAATATGAAACGCATAAATTTTAACGCTCGTTAAATTATAATTCTTTGCCTGCTACATAAGCATTTGAATAAACTTATAGCAGGGTGTCTATCCAATGTTGATCATGTCGACACTGGACATTTTTAGATGCAGTTCCCAGGCACAAGTTTGCTCTCATGTAATATTATTTTCACAGGCAACGCCACCGTACATGAAGGCATTGACTCAGAGTCCAACGTATTGTACACCTTCCGTGCAGATGACAGCGCCTCTGTAAAAGGCCTTCCAGCCATTGACAGCGACAATGGCTTCTTCCTCACGGCCAAGAAGCCACTCGACTCGGGCGAATTCCGCTTTATCTATGGAGTCTACGAAGAGGTTGATAAACCTGGTAACCAACTGAAGGATACTAAATACAGTGAGTATTGCTACGGATTCTGTCAATTCTTTTACAAAAACGGCAAATTTGCGCTTGATCATATTGATCTTTGAAGTCTTCTTGTGCAAACCTTCAACGAGTGAGAGCAATCTTGAACAAATATTTACTTTCTGTCAGAAATGTGTATAAAAGAGTAATGAAAATTGAAAACAATTATATGATTACTTTTCAGAATGTGAATTCAGATTTGATGGGAAGGCTCATCATGGATTTCGTTGTCAGAGCGTGGCATGGTGTATCCCAGTTGGACATGCTTGCAATAAAATTAACAATTGCCCCGACGGCTCAGACGAGACCAAATCATATTGCAACAGTAAGTATTTGAGCCACGTCTGCAGAGAGAAAATTAGTAACACCGTCGCAGTTATCTAAATGGTAATTATTATGACCTCCCGTTAAAAGATTGGTTACAGACCTGCCTGAGTGCTTATAAATAATTCACCAAGAAGTGTCTTTGTGTAGATGTTGAGTGAGTAAGAAAAAAGCAGATGCACCCTGGCTTGAAAACCAATGGGCACATACAGAGAGTACCAACGGGGCCCTTGTCTCCAAATGCTGGACCAGATAAGCATTGTAGACTTCTAGCAGTTCGAATTTATAAATAATTCTTTATTGCATGGTTATTCATAATTTACACTAAATGGACGATCAAATCAATGAGTGCCTGGCTGTCCTGCCGTGATGAAATGTGATGTGCAGAGGATAAAATTGTCCACTATTGGAACAAAATCTAGCCCAGGTTACCGGAAGAACCATTGACTTGTCTTGCGGCCCCTTATTGACCCATAGTTGTGTATTTATTGTCATACTTCAAGACAATTTCAGGATCTGGAATGATCTTGCAGCTGCAGAATCTTTGCTCAAATATGTTAATCATCTAGACTATACAATCTAGACTATACAATCTAGACTATACAATCTAGACTGTACAATCTAGCAGTGAAGTCCGGACGATCAAACACTTTTCGACAAAACAATAAACATATGTTTTTCACAATCTTTCAGCAACTTCCAAGTTGATTGGCAGAATAGCATCAGTTATGGATCGAGATTTTAAATGCACAGAAAAACAGTGTCCTGATGGTTCATGTATACCACATACTCAAAAGTGTGGTGAGTATATTGGCCTGTCTTATGATATTCAAGATTTGTCAGCTTCAGTAGTAAATGTTTTTCAAACTTTAAATGCACATTAAATAATTAATTCACTTCTAGAAAAATTACAAGGAAAATTCAGTTGCATATCAAAATGAAACTTGTACATTTTGATAAAATGGTAGTAAATTATTTGACACAGCTTAATTTCTAATGTTGAAATGTCACATACATGTGCAACTTTTATGGCATTCACCGTTATGTTATTTCGGAATTTTTTTTAAAGATTACGTTAAAGCAAAACCGATGCACCGATTTAATTTTAGACCCGCCTGTAGACAGCGGTAAGGCAGGTTTGTCCTCTGTTGTAGTGTCATCGCCCTGTAGATTTATCAATTATTTTAATTTTATCTAATTTATACGGCACAATTTTGTTTCGATACTTGCTCAGAAACAAAACGAGTAATCTCTTAGTTTTTTGTTATCAATGAACTTAAGTTACGTTTGCTTTACTTTCATTTTATAATGTAAACCAATCTATTCACTTTGTTGAATAGTATGTAATCGAAGTTGAATGTAAAGTGTTGTCATAAGAAGATGATTCATTGGAACCAATCGTGTCTTTGAAAAAAGACAACTTACTAAGTTCCGGAATTAAATGAGCCAATTAAGTCCGAACAGAAAATTATCTTCCTTCCTGGCTAATGACTGGAATAACACCGAACGGGTTGAATTAATGCAGGATTTATCAATAAAATTCTGCTCTGAATTTAATGTATTTCTGTAATAACATGGCGGATATTGAAGTTATTAAGAGGTAAATTGTTAATTAAAAATCAAGATCCAAAATAAAGTTGCTTAAAATGTTTTCCTATACTAAATACAACGACTGCAACGACAAGGAAATAACATTTCCCTCTCAAACAGTGTGGAGAATCGATGCTCAATTTATTCCCCTTGTTATGATTTATTCTGGGGCACAAAATCATGCGACCATTATAAGATATAGGGAAGAGGAAGCAGCTTTTGCAAAATTTAATTTTTGACTCATTAATCACCTTGAATGTGAGTATGCTTTTACTTCTAACCCATTTTAGCTGGATCCTGAATGTCCATTGATCCAGCTCGTGTAGGTTTTATGTCCAGATTCTCCTTGGTTTCTGAGATTAGTGAGGCCAAAATTTTTTGGGTAAAATCATGAAATTGAAATTGTTGAAATGTCTGCTTAAACATAGTATTAGATGCAAAGTTTTGAGATAGAATTATAAAATATTACCTAAAGTGCCAGGAAAAAACATGAATGGATACTGGAAAGGCTTTATTTCAAAGAAACAGCAGGTTGAATATTTTGGAGCAAGATTTTTAAATCATGATTTTGAATTCATGATATAGTCTACAAATTGTTGTTACTTGGCTTTATTTTGGTCTTACCCTCTTATTCTTGCACTGGCTGTTAATATTATAATGTATTTTACCGCTTTTCAAAATGAAAATGAAGTAAACACATTAATTTTCAAACAATTTCATTTAATCTTCCAAAGAGATTTTCCAAGTGTGAAGAATCGCCTAAATTCAAAGACTTATTTTTTCACAACAGGAGAACATTATCACGAGTTAGTGGAGTGTCCCCAGGGGGAAAAGTTTTGCATCAACGGACAATGTGTCAAGAAAAATGTTACCTGCCGTAAGTAAAAAATACATATATGTATTACCAGTATACTATCAATATACGTAATATCAGAGAACCTGTTTCAGACTCAGAATTCATTTTGGGAAAACAGAATTCTATACTGTTTTTTCATTCGAACGAAATATTCTACTGTTTCCAGAGACAGGAGACAGAAAAGAAAGAACATCTCCTCACATGATGTATCAATGGAAAGCCAACATATCCCAAATAGACGTACTGCAGATGATCCTATTTCAAAATGTTAATAGCTACAACCTTCTTCCTTTCTTAATTTTAGCTGGTAACTGTTCAAACCTAGAATGGAAATGTGACAATGGGATGTGCGTCAGTAAGCACTACGAGAGCTGCCGTGAGTACTACTTTGTTGGATAACATGTATGTTGTGAAAATATACTAATCATAAATACACTGCTTTGTATTTACAGACATTTCTAGTTTATGTGAGTACCTTCTACAAATGAAATTTACTTTTGAGTAACTCATTTAATTTCAGATTTATGCAAGCAAGACGAAAAGAGATGCACCGTTAGTGAGCGATGCGTGAAGCATTTCCAAAGATGTCGTGAGTACATCGATTATTTTGCGAAATATATTGGAAACGTGAATACTTTATATGTCTGTAATTCCGGTTAATTTGAATGACTGTCTGAATACATGATGATAATAACAGTGTAAATGTCTCTAATTAAATATTTTCAATCTGAAATCAGCTGAAGCCAAGTGTCACAGTTACAAGGACCTTTGGTGTCCACACAGCGGTGAATGTACCTACCAGAGTCTCAAGTGTGATGGCACAATAGATTGCAGAGATGGTACAGATGAAAAGAATTGTGGTAAGTCTCAGTCCTGATGTACACGTCTAAAAAGTATCCGTTTAGATGGCGATTTGTAAGATTAAATTGCCTACATGGATTTTATCTTAGGCTTCATTCCTATCAATGAAACCGGTTAACAGTTATAAAAATGAAAAGACGTTTCATCTTATGTAAATGCAGTGAATGATAATAAGGCCCGTACATGACTACAATGCTGACTGACTATTGCCCTTTTGTGATATTTCTATTTCTTGGGACATGAGCAATATTTAGACCAGGATCAATTCAAATATAATTTAATCTCAGTAACAAAGAACTAAATTATAAACTAAACCAAGCTTAAATTCATGTCAGTAACAAAGAACTTAACTATAAATTAAAGCAAGCTCAAATGCATGTGTACTTCGTATTTTAGAAATTTCGATTGTCGATTGGCTACGGCTAAAACCTTCTGTCTCAAAACTAACAAAAACTTCGTTGTTCTTTTCTAGGAAATTCATCATTGTCATATTTGTTCATACTGTTGATACTCCCTGCAGCTATACTGTTTTTGTCATTAACTCATCGGAAAAAGAAAATGTGCTTTGAGCCAGATAAGAAGAGTGCGTTTCACTTTTGGTCTCTGCCAGCACGTGCCTATTTGCTGGGAGAAAGTTGTCCCAAAAGTGTGACTGTAGAAGTGGGGTTTTTAAAATATTATCATACCACTCTGTTATATCACGTACATTTCGGATGCTTTATAATTATAGCATCTAATTCTCTGATAATTACGATGACATTGAAATTCACTATTAGAAATGTATCGACAATTTGAAGCACTTGACGATCATTTCTGGGATAGCTTTCTCTCTAGCCGTGGCAGTAGTGATAATAACCCCTTCCGTTTTAATGATGTACTATGTTTGTTTTTCTTCCCGATACTTTAGGTAAAAAATATAGGGAAATGCTCAACCTATTGGCTTTGCTAGTATTACCCGCACTTATACTCTTCCTTGCTCTAACTCACCGAAGAAAGAAGCTTTGTGGTGAACAGGCTAACAAACGTGGGTTTCACCAATTTCGCTTTTTCATTGCACCTTAGTGATAATGAAATACATGAATGCATGTTTCTCTTTTGTCTTAAACCTTCGTCAATTCCTACATCTGAGATTACTTTTTTCTCTACCATCTTGAAATCCATTGTTCTTTCTTTTATGTGTAGTAAATGTCCATGCATGATAATACCAGTATGTCTCTATCATTCAAATTATTGTTTGATGTAACTAACCTAGTCACTAATTTTCTGCCGACGTACTTACCCTGAGCCTTTTCCCACTAGATCGTTGTTTCAAAAGATTACAGAACGATATGTACATAATTTGTGGAAGAGAATCCCCAACCACTGTACAATTATTTGAAGTTAAAAATATCCCTAACCGATTTATTGTCAAGACAGTAAATACATGAATCGGTTAAAGATGAATTCAACTTCGAATGACTCCTCTCCTGCTGCAAATCAGTTATAGTTTACCTTTTAATCAAAATTGTCGACAAGTAAGAAACTAAGACAGTCAACTTGATTGCCAATTGTCTCTGAGAATTTGTATGATCCTTAATTATTTTTCTAAAACGCAATCTACTTTAAATTGATAGCAAAGTTACATTAGTACAAAGAAGACTTACGTTGACATTTGAATTTGACTTGTGAAAGATTATTTGGATACATTTTTATCAGGTTTTGCATACTCAAAAATGCTTGCAATTAGTTAATCAAAAAAATTCCTCTTGATTCTTCGCTGGTGTATTAATTGCTGTCAAGAAACTTGTCAAATTTCCTATTTTATTACTCTTCTTTATCCTGAAGATCTTTGAAGGTTGAATGATTTTGACCAGAGAACATCTTTAGTGAATATCGTCCAACTTGCAAGTTGAAGAGGAGTGATAATTAGTCATGTGAAGCAACAGATATCCGTTTATTGTTCATCCTCACCCGACAGAGAGCGGCAAAAATAAGACGATGTCTACGATACTTACCTGAGAGTAAACGCGTACATCGATTTAATCCACAACATTTTAACTCACACAATTAAAAGTTATTTCCTTCATTTTGCGATGGATTCATATGGAGGAGCGCGCTTTCTTGTGAGACTCGCATGTGAAATTTATAAACAAAAATTTTCCAACTTTAGCACAAAGTATATATACTTATTTCAATTTTTGTTATAAAGCACAGTATTTGTTTTCTTCTGTCAATTTAATTTTGAGTGGCACCGCAAGGCACGTAACTAATTTTGCCGTTTTCTTTTGGCAATTTAGAGGAAAACCAAGCCCATGACACGGGTATGCGAGCACCATTTGTATCCACAAAACGTAATAACAAGCAGCGAACTAAAAGTACCACGTCGTCGACCCGTTCCACGGCAAGTCAACGGTCTGGCCATAAGTCATCAAGCCGGCAGTCTATTCCTCGTTCCCCGCACCGGTCACCGAGGGCGTCCCCTGGTAACTCTCCCCACTCAGAGACTATCCCTCTCGTAGAGGTCAAAGATAGCTCACCTACTCAGAATGAGCGTGGCAAGGTCAATCCCTCTAGTGCTGAGAATAACCACGTGGATGGAGAGACCACTGAAAAGACACCACTGCATGTCTAACTACGTTACATCTAGAAAAAAGTAATTATGTCTCTTTGTTCTTTTTCTTGTAGGGTTTATTTTAAATCCAACAACATTTAAGCAACCTTACATAACTGTAAACGTCCCTAGATAGTTTCGAATTTTGTACTGAAAAGTTTTTGCACATTCATAACGTGTTGTACTAATGTCTTACGCGGTACAGTGACTTGGTCCGTGAGCTTTAGATCTTTTTAAGGTATAAAATGCTTCGCTCGTCTTGATCCCCACCTAGCACAATCATCCCCATTTTCTGCCTTTATGACATTTGTCAAATTTGCTAACACGAACAGCTGAATTTTAACATGTTTAACAAAGTCGTAAGATGACTAAATCCTACTTGCACATCCATTGCAGGAACTATTAAGAGACGAGGCAGCAGCCTAAGGTACATTTCTCCTCAAGGTATGTCAGCTGGTATACAAGCAGATGGTATACCCAACAATTTGGTACGCACATCATCAGGCAGGTCTTCCAGAAATTCTTCAAGAAGATCAAATCCACCAAATTCTCCAACCAGGGCATCCCCGAGCAGTTCAGACAAACCGCGACGAACTGGATCCAAATCCGGATCTAAATCCAAAACTGAACAACAGATGCCACTGGTTAACACTGTTTGCTCAAAAGGTTCTGGAAAGGTAAATCTGGGTGCAACGACATCTGGCGACCTGGATGACTACGAGCCAGGTGAAACGGATCCATTGCCAACAGTAAGAGAAGAAATCAATTTATGTGATCTTGGCAAAACCTAGCTGAACAACTAAAATATAATTGCTTAAATTTCTTTAGTTAATTGAGCTTTTGCTGATTTTTCACTTAGACATTGTGTATCTTCCAAGTATACGATAATGATGTACAGTTGCTGTTTACATCATTTTGCAAGTTTTTAGCAACTTTTTCAAGTTCAACTGATAGCAGTTATCAATTTTATTGAGCATTCCATCTCATTTCATTTACTTCATTCATGTTTTACCCTGAATACAATGACATTTCTTTTTAATTATTCATACATGTTCCTGAAATTCTATAGGAATATCTCTGTATTGTCATGTGCCAAAGAGACTTTCTTGTGTTTTGAATATTATTGTAAGAGTGACATGAATACTGTACAGTGTCAATAATAGTCTTTATTTTTTTTTTCTTAACTGCTGTTGAATCATTATCGCAAAAACAAGTGAGTGAATGCGGGTTTTATTCCTCGTTGGATTCGTGGAATGTGCGCCATGATGTATTCATATTTTTCTATGGCTAGTAATTTGTACAAATGTATAAAATAACACATTGTGTACATATGGTTATTGTGTTCTACTGTTGTTCTATTGTGAATCCAAATAGCTTCAATATTCACCTTAAGGAATAATTATAAAGACCAATGGTGGTTTGAAATTTCCGAATCAAGGCACAGGATATTGCTCAGAAGAGTACAAATTTACTGATGAAAATATTGTGAATTTATTGAGAACATCATCTCCATAGTTATTCTAGTGAATTATGGAAGTATATTAAGACTAAATTTACGATCTCAGGCTTCAAGTTGTCGATCATTCTTGCTGCGAATTTTTTATAACAATTTAGATCTACCTGTCTGAATAACTGCAAGAATTGGGATTGAATAAATTTTAAAATATTTTTCATCAAAACTATATTTCTTTACAACATTTAACAGTGTTCACTTTTAGCTAACCATCTCCATATGACTAGTACTTACATAAGCAACAATATAATAACATACATGAAAAGTGAATTACCGATATGATCTAACAACTAATATGCCTTGATAAAAATATATATTCAAGTATTGTTGTACAGATGAAATCGTTCATGACTTTTAAATAAGTATCTGATATCATGAAGACAATTGCCTATTTATAAGGTCAATTGTCTAAATGTTCCGCACAATGCAACAATTATTTTGGATGTAACCATAATTGTTCATTTAATCAGATATCCTTTATTCATTTTTGATTTTCACTGTTAAAGCATTATTCAATCTTAATGTAAAATCTGTCTTAATATTGTCTATGATTACTACATCTGATATTTAAATAAATATGGAAATCAGAAAGATATACCATGTCGTTATTGTTGTGTGTAACTAGATCGCATGAAATTTACCTATTTCGGATTGATAACATCTGCAAGCAGCACTCGTATTTATTATAGATCCTTTTTAATAAAAATATTGCATTACTTCGTATCCCCGATACATCACGCCATCATTTGACTTTATGAACACTTCACAATAAAGATTTTGGATTTTGAGCGAAGGATTAATTTTTTACCTGATCAATAGGGCAAATTTACCGGATTAGTCATGCGACTTTAGGCTGTCATCTGCGACACGACTAACATTTATGCCAAAAAGGACAACAAATCCATTATGAAATTAATAATGGAAAACACTTTATTGCAAGAAATCTTAAAGGATGGTATTAAAGCTATAATTCTTCTTCATCAATCAAACCACAGTACACCATCACTTTTTCCTATATGTTGCACAGTGTCTTGTTTTGGAGTGTGTTCAATGCAATACACTTTTCGCCTGGTCATAACGTGCACGCATCGTAGTGTCAGCTGGACCTCGTTGGCGCCAGAATTGCCACCTGACGCCAGAAACTTCCTAGTATAGTAGGGTCAGCACGTTCCCATCTAACTCTCGCCCAGCGGGTCAAATGGCTTATTCTTGAGGGCGCTTCCCAAATTATAACTCGTCATCCACTTAACGCAAACGCAAAGTCGGCATCTGACCAGTGTATCCAGCCAAGAGTGTCTTTATAAATCCTCCTTTACTCAGTTAATGATAAAGAGTAAAGAGAAAAAAGTATATCAATATTTCTGCTATTTCAAAAGCATTTTGTGAATAAGACGCACTTCTAACGTTATAAAAACTTGATACAATTTTGATTTTTTTTTTTGTAAATGACGTTTTTCCAGGTGAAGACAACGTTTAGCAAATGTTTGATGTTCCCATCGAATGAGAAAGGGCCATTTACCACAGTAAATTGTATACCACTGTGAATTTTATTAACAAAAATTACAACTGCAGTAACCAAACTAAACAAAGATCTTCGAATCAACCGCTTAGTTTCAAAACAAATATCTGAACCAATCAATGCAATCAGAAACATTTAACTTTAATTTGGCAGAAGCAATAACGAGATGATATTTTCTTTAATGAAGCTGTACTTTATGACTGAAAGTGCTGTGGACTAAGGAGAGTTTTGTTTTAATTTCTCTCAAACTACAGTTTTTATTCCACGAAGAATGCTGTTGAACATTTATTTTCACTTTTAACATGTATTTCCGCAAAATATTCGCAGGAGGCCTATTAATTTACATACTTTTTTAGGAATCAACCGCAGGTATTAGGAGAGTCACAGATAAATTACATCTTTATCACTTTCCTGAGGCATGCAGATCCAGAACGATTTATTGCTTCGTTTAGTCCATAAACCATTAATTTCGTCACAAATTAAACACACTGCATAATTGTTCTCAAGTAAGCAAATTTTTCAAGTGTCTTTTCTTCAAAGGGTCAAAATTAACAAGCGTAATCCATAGGCTTAATCGTAAGCAATTCTTTCGGGCTGTATGACCAATCTCCGCCGTAAAATGGCCAAGAATTTTCATTGCAGATCCATTCCGGCAGACCGGAGATGGGACAATGGAGAGATAACCATCAATGCGCAACGTCTCTTTGAGGCGAAAAGACTGTCATCTGCGTACAAATTTTAGCGTTCGCGCAAAAAGGACCTCGCCATACTACGAGAAGAAGGTCGTGGCATTTTGCATGTCCTTATCACGCCTTTTCTGTTTTTCATTGGACCAGGGTCCATTTGTCGGGTCCATTTGTGGGTTTTAAATCCACGGTAGATCTCTGACCTATACCTTTTCTTTGTGGCCTTTGTGTGCGGTGATCCCAAGGGTCATGTCTGGTGCTACACCTGCTTTTTTCACCAAAAGGGATGTATTCTGTGTACAGAAGCCTTTTTGGTTTAGAAGAATAGGTATAAACGTGAGAGAAGGATAGTTTAAAAAATATATATGATACGAGAGAAATGGTCAGGGAATGATAAAAACTTCACTTACATGCATGTCAATAAATAACCAAACTCATATAGGTTCTTCAAGTATTCTTCTCCCAGCCTTTCAAACTACTGTTTCTCCACACAATGCCTCTATTTGTCCTCTCATGAGGATGTGTAACTTGATTTTCATAAGATATTTGAGTCGTGTGTCAGTGCTCTTTTTCGAAAAAATGTCAGCAACAATACGAAACACAAAAGACATTAAAAAGTGTCTGTTTACACAGTCGGACGTCGTAATTCGCAAAAAGAGATATATGTTTAGGGTTAAACATTAACTTCCCTGAAATATTACAGTATAAACTGAAAGTTTTAATTCTAGTCAGCACTCATTATGCAACCAGTTCCATATCAATTATATTTTTTTCATTAGAAACGGTGTAAAAGTTGAGGGTATGTGGGAGATTGATGAATGACTGGCCCATTGGATAAACACGTTGCTGCAGGATTTTTGATGGATGGTTGCAAGTATTTATTAAATTTAGCACCTGCAAAAATCAGCAACTTATAAAATATTCACGACGAAGATAAAAGATAATTCAAAAACTTCTTTTATCTCACCGAGGTTAAGTAATGTGCCCGTCTGAGACGCATTGTAAGAACACTAATTTCTTCCACCTTAAAACTTTATTGAAATTACTTCCTGCAACTCAGTAATTCTGGAAGTCAGATTTCGATCACAACAAATAAATGTTCCTAAACCAAATATTGAGGTTGTCTCATTTCCGCCTCGATATTTTTTAGCGGTCATTGGCGTTAGTTTTTGTCTGAAGAAATTTTGGGCGGGGGGAGGGGGGGGGGAGCGCCTCTCCTAGGTCCGCCAATGTGGCACACAGTTGAGAAAATCTTATCCGACCTCATCGAAGCGCCGGGCCGCATTTTATTCCATTAAAAATTACTTTATATTATCTTTTCCTTTGCCTCCTGGTTATTGGAATGGCCATTAAATCGTAAGTAACTAAATTGAATTAATATTTAAAATTACTAAATAACGTTGTATCACTAAACAGTTTTCTGTACTATGTACTTTAATTTTGCAAGTGCATGCGACACAGTAAACTGCAAAAGTAGCGGAGGATTGGAGACGAAAAGTAATCTTTTAGTCTTATGATAATAGTAATGCAAACTTAATCATTTGCCCAAGTAATCATGTTCATTGTTATGTTTATAAGCTGCTTCTGTCAAATACGATTAAAACGCCTCATTATGTCCAGTTTTGGATACAACTTGACTCAATTTTGTAGATTAAACTAGAAATGTAATGCAATATTTCAATATTTAGCAAAGGATTCATTGGAAAAATTCCTCAAATTGACATAAACAATCAAAGCAAAACAATCAAACAGTTAAAATAATTTTCCTCAAGCCCATATTAAAGGATACCAACAAAAAAACCCAACATAATATTTTGGCAAAAAAGTGCAAAATGTTTCATAACAAAGCTGCTTTGCATGACACATTTAATTTGACAAAAATTGGTAATTGGTGATATTATCGATGCTTTTAAAAGAGATATTAATCACATTAAACTCTGAAAAACGTTTAAATTAATCTTGCATATCTCAAGGATCTCTAATTTGTAGTTCATTCGATCCAGTCAGTGTTCTGTTTCCTTTGTCCAGGCGATTACAAATAGGAGACTATGGTACACACAGGCAATTTCATCGAAAACGTGAAAATTATATAAATTCGCAACATTATTTTTCCTCTGTTAGAAGGCACTCCGGCTTCAAATGAACGACAATAGAGAACAATTGAAAATATGGTATACTGGCTTATACAGTAAATTAATTTCTCTAACAATGCAATACAAACCATAACAATTACTGTTTAGGCAAAAGTGTATAAGATTTTCAATTGTTTCCTATTGTCGTTCAAATTTTACTGTTACTGCTTCTGGAGTGCTTTAATTTACTTTGCAAAGTGTCCACCACATCTCTCGTGCTATTCTGTAAATAAAATCCCGCGACGCCACAACAATAGCCTAAAGCAAAGTAGGTCAGTTTGGACCAATTGAGTTCATTGGGGGTACGGTCTCCGGCATCCGGCAAACGGTTGGTAAGTTTTTGTAAATGACTACAGTTTTCGTTTTATGTCTGTCTGTTTTTTTCCTTTTGTACAATAAACATCGGATAGTAATACTAGTTTCACAACTAAACAGTTAATACCAGTGATCAATTAGTTTTGAGTTCTTTGAGAACACTGCCTCCGGAGTCAGAAGTCAGTGAACGCATCTCGGCGTAATCATGCTGAATGTTCGCAAGGCTAGTTAAACATGTTAAACTTTTTGTGCGACAAAATGAACATTTTTCTGCTAAAGTGATGCGATACATAAAATACAAATTCAATAAAACAAAATGTCTGCCTATTGGTAATTTTGCTCCCTAATGAATATTGGACGTAAAATTTGCGGGTTAAATAACAACGTTCATGAACATGATAAAAACTTAGTCCATATAAACATGATGAACAATTCACTTCAGTAACTCATTTACAAAGTTGGGTAGTTATCTTTTAGATTTGTTTGATTAAATTTCGTTTCTAGTACTTTTTAAGTTTAATTTTTTTCGCTTCTTTCATTTTTCTTATTTTTTATTTTGGACATGGTAGAGCCACACGAAGTTCTAATCTTTTATTATTTTTAACGATTTAGTTTCTGTCACGTTGCTGTGGCGGATCCGTACACTCCTCCCCGGATATATCGATATCACTTATATCGATATCCCGCTTATATCGATACCTTTTTTCTGCACCAAATTAATAGACCCTCATATTAATTGTTCCACTTATATCGATAGCCCGCTTATATCGATGCTATTTTCCGCACCAAAAATTATCGATATATCCGGAGACAACTGTATATCATACGGACCAAAGAGGCGTTTAGCAGCGAAGGCTTATCAAGATTTTGCACTATGATCTGATACTAACAGATACTGGTTTTTTAAAAATTAAGTTCTTCGCTACATTTAGGTTACAAACTGAATGAAGTGTTCGATGGTGCATCACTTGGAACCATGAAAGGTACAGATACGTTCAGTGCAATGGTCAACCCGACGGGAATCTTTTTTGGAAAAGCCACTCCCGCGTAACATGATGCTGTGTACCTCGCCTAGTCAATGAAAACACAACTGGTTTTACCGCTGATGTTCAGAATCACTCATTTAAAATTATACGATGAAATTAAAAGTAATGTAATGAACTGATTTTATTGCCTTTAATTGTTCCTCATTTTTTCTTAAACATCCCAGAGGTTTTAATGTTTGTTAAATTAAGTTTATACGTATTTTGAGTACGTAAAGCTGTATGGTCATTGAAAAAAGGACAGAAAGCAATAATCATGTTTGTAAAGTAAAAGTTACTAACTATGCCTTGGATTGCCATGTGCCTTAAATGTACTTGATTTGCACCTTGTTCTATTATACATTCCATATTCTTGAACTTACGTCAATTAGATCTCTTTTCAACATCCAAGTCACAATGTGTATTGGTTAAATGTATCGCAACAGGGTGATATGAATGTAGTTTTCATTTAATATACCATAGTAATGCAACGAAGTTATTAATTACTGTATACATGTATTTTTTAGATCAAAATTACATTTTCAGGGATGATCTATCAGACGATTTTATCATGATGTGTTTGTTTATCGATATGAATGATTGAAATTAGCTTATCCGACTTTACTAATCACCTTTGTTTTTAATCGCACAGAGATGCATGATTATCCTTGTTATTGATGTACAAATTGTCTATCAACATGTATTTTGTTGACGAACCCGCACGTCCAAACACTAATACGAAATAACTACATATAAAAAAATGTGGTCACTAATATAGTTATGGGATATAGTGTTTTGTATTTTTGTAATGGAGGTGAATGTATCATGTTAAAACTTTGGTAATAAAAGATGCAAAGCAAATTTGATTGTTTATTATGTATGTTGTCTCATATATTTATTTCGCAGAAGATATATACTGGCAACCATGTCTAATTTTGCTGGTGTAAACATTGATATGATGAATATCTGAGATTGCCTATTTGGCACAGATATGGTGAATTTAATTTGAAATTTTAATGTAGGATTTAATGTAACACTTGCACTGTAAGCTTTGCTACCCTTCCTTACAGCCACTCCTGGTTTACGGCCATGTTGGCTCCAGATAGTCTCTTCAGAACTGTAGCAAAATGCAGTCCTCCTCTGAAGATACAGCCAAGTGTAATGGGCAAAAAAGGTGGCCGGAAAGGAGGAGTTCTACTGTATGCTGTTCATTAATCGGTTAGAATTGCAGATTGGCTTTGTCCTAAATAAAGTAATATATGTATTTTCCAAAAATTGGCGAGAAATGTACCATTTGTAATACTGTGCATTATCAGTGGTATAAGTATGTGCCTACTGCATTCTGCATTTAACCGTTTTACTAACAACAAGATGAACTTTTTAAGAAGCTCCAAAGCTTTATTTTGAACCATTTTTATATCTTCTATATTTACAAGATTCAAATTAAAGCACAATTATGAAACTGATGAAAATATAATGCTTTATAACAAGACACTAACTTTGTATCAATAACAGTTTATAAATTACCATAGAAAATATTTACAAGGTCTGACACATGCATCGTTTTCTCTTTGGCTTCTGGTTGCAAGGAGATTTCTGGCATTACTCGACCGAAGGTAACAGTTTCTTGTTACTCAATGATGTTTGCCGAGAAAACACAATCTAAACACGTATTGACAAGAGATGCGACCTCGTCATTACACAAAACTTACTTGTGACAGTTTTCCCGAAAACGACTGGTGCAAACGCTGATATGTATCTTAACAAAAACGTTTGTCCCGCTTTGGGAACAATTTGCCAATTAACAAAACTGAGAAGATCTTAAAAGTTGAAACGCAAGTTCAAAATATGGCTTTCTTCGTGGGAAATTCATCCAATAGACGAATTACTATATGTTGTTCAACCACACAGATGTATGAGCGTGCAGTTACTTAAATACATCAAAGATTTGGCGAAATATTTTGAGATTTATTGGATATAATTTGAATGCTTTTTCTTTCCAGCGCCATTTCCTTATGTTAAACTTTGCATTTTTTCATATCGATAATGTAACAAGAATGAAAGATCATCCATATTAACAAAATTGTCTGTTTAGAGGCAAATAGATGGTCAATGACAATCAGTGCACCTGTAAAGGTACAGAATGGCTTCTCCCCTGGTTCTCCCTCTAATTAGTGAACAGTCAACGCTGACACAGTAGTTAAAG
>JBCAUI010131204.1:0-18317 GCA_038406195.1 Haplosyllis anthogorgicola
CGAGCGGTTCTCGCGTAATTGCCATTTTCCCCCCAGTGATGGGGGGCGAGCTGGGGCCTTGATCTCTGATCAACTCGGTTTTTTTTTTCATAATGATTTAATCGAGATATTTGAATGTAACAGAATACATGTACATGTGTGTTGTTGTGTATTGTCTTAGTCGGGTTGAGAGACATTATTTTGTTATGATTACTATTGTGTGCGCATCAAATTCAGAAAAATTCTTAAAACTAAAAAAACAAAACAATTGTGATGTTAATAATATGGTATTAAGTATCAGTTCTGTTGATCAAAACGTTGATCTAATGTTTCATATGATTTTATAAGGTTTGTTGGATTGTGTACAGGTCTCTGGGTATCTGCGCACAGTCAGTGTCACATCATGTGCTACGTCAACTTGTTTCGAAGTTTAAACAGTAAGAATGTAAAATCATTGTGCAGTGCACAGTCTTGGTTCTTTGGGCATTTTTCTTATTAACATACCGTATTTACCCGAATTGAGACACCCGGTGCGTGGATCAGTTTTTGATGGGGTGCCTCGGAAACATAAATTTGATCGTGGCTTAAAATAAAATTCATGCAGAAATTGGTGTGTATTAAGAGATTAACCATCTTAAAAAGTTGACTTTAATATTTGTACAACTTTCTTTACAAAATACTGATAAAATATGACCATAAATGTGTGTCAATTCAGAAATCGCGTGATTAATTTTGTCACAAAAAAGAGAGGGTGCCTCAATTAGGGTAAATGCGGTATGTGCACAGTTGGTATCGAATCATGTGCTGTACCAATAGAACACAATGTGAACCTGGTATCTGCACACAGTTGGTACTAGTTGTAGAGATTGTAAATCGCAGTTGATGCACATCAGTGTGGTGTATCAAGAGTAAGGTAACTTTTAGACCTTGCACTTGCACCATTATTACACAAAGTCAACTTTATGAACGTTTGGACTATTATATTATAAAATTGAGGCCTATTATGTAACAGTGTGAAGTGGCGCTTTCAAATAATATTTTTACATAAAAAATCATTTTGGCTGTGGAAAAATGTGCAAGTTACATGGAAGTGATCTTCAATTAATTTTATTTTTTCAAGACTTGACAAATGTATTTAGAGCACTCAATAGAGATACCCATTGACCTTACTGTACTGGAAGTTGGTAGATGATTTTTGCATTTTTGACCTATGTGTACTTGGAAGGGCATTAAATGCGCTCAAAAAGTAGGTCAAAAGGTGTGAAACTCAATCGGTGATTGGCTGTAACATAAATTAATATGCTGATTTATGCTATGTTTTATCGGTGTTTTGGACAGGGTTAATTCCACCAGTGCCAGTTTGTATTTGACGGGGGTTATTCTTGTTCAGCGTCTGTGATCAATGGTTGCTATGGTTACGTCCTGTTGTTGCTAAGTAAGATGATTTTTTTAAATTTAATTTTTTATTGTATCATGCAGAAAGAAAGACAGCTAAACTGGAAACATTTCATCTTCATAACTTGTAAACAATATTACGCAAAACGTAATGCTTTACGTGACCTTGACCTAAATTTCAATCACTTTAAAGGTCATTCAGGAGGTCAGTAGAAAAACTAAAAATTCCTAACAGCACACAGAAGTATACACAGGCTAAATGATGTATTGACTTTAAAGTACTTTTATGATAAAATTGAGAAAATATAAAAATGCTCATCATGTGAACAGCTTAAAATTTAAAGGATAAAAAAAGGAAAATAAAAATAAAATGCAGAATACATGGAGAATGGTTACCAATGAACTTGGTGATGTGTTTCCAGTATAAAAGACAAAAGGAGAAACAATAATGTTATTAGTAATAAAGTTGATAAATAGTTGTGATAAAAAAAACCCCTCATCTTCCTGGAGAAAGAATTACACCAGTTGAACAATAACAATAGAAGAAATGACTTGTTCTGGATTCTTTGTAAAAGAGTTCCTCCATCTTTTTACACAGCCATGTCCAAGACATATAAAATAAAAATTTTTATTTCATGTTTAGTTTTCATAACTTTAAAAACATGTTTTGTTTGTTGGATTACATTGCTGCGCCATTATACAAAAGTTTTCTGCAAGAAAATGACATTTTTTAAACCAAAAGGCATTTATTATGATTGTTACTAATTTGTATAGTTAATTTTATTATTGCTGGCTGAGCAGCAGTTAAGTGATGAATCTGTTTTGGATAAAGACCGACAATTAAAATGACGTCACTGCGTTGACAGAACTGACGTCATCACACGTTGTTGTCCTTGGAAACGGTCGTGAAGGCAGCAAGTTGTCACTTTGTACAATTCCTTCAGATTTTACTATTATTTTAAAGAATTTTGTACAAATCCCACATTGTGTTTGTATTTTTGGGCATTAGTCGTACAACTGGTAATTTAACTACCAAAATTATTCACAAAAACCTGAGTTTTGTTTGTATTTCAGCAAAATGGCGCGAAATGTAATATAACAAAGTAAAATACAAACTTTGAAAAATATCCAAAACGAAACGTCAGTGTGACATTGTTAAACAAAACTGCTTAAAAAGCGTGCAAGACATGTACCAGGTATTATTATATTATCTTATTTCGTTTTAATTTCTGATAAAATGATTTAAATGTTGATTGTTTAATATGAGTGTTGGACGGATTTTATGTTTTTACGGATTTTGATGTCGCTACATGTCATATTTTTCTTGGGAAATTGACGCACTGTTTTCTTCCAATTTTGTTGTAAAAGTCAGTATTTTTAGGAATAATATTTCTTTATAAGATATTTTACTAAAATACGAAAGATTTGATTAAATTTCGTTGTTGGCCAGACTCCAGGTATATTCTGGAAGTAAAAAATATACAAATTAAAAACTAACCCTTGACTCAAGAAGAGAATTCTCAAATACTGACTTCAAATATTTTACGCCATTTTTGTTGCATCTCATCTGCGAGTTTAGTTGTTTGTTGATGTAATTATTTCATGTTGTTTTTTAAGGCGTAACGTTTACAGGAAGTGTTTGTTTTAAGGTGTACTGTGCAGATAGGGTGCAGTGATAGACCAACCGGGGCAGTCTCATGGCGTACAAAGCTAAAGTAGTCTACTTAAAATGTATAGACTTAAAATTTATACAATTGTAAATTTGTCTGAAAATCAATTGAAAGTTAAACAAAGGTGTATCCTTGCAAGTACTAAATTCAGTTCAAATGTTCACGAAAAAAATAAACCAAAATCTTTGGGTTTTGAGTATTGTAGAAGAGAAAGTAAATTCATTCAATAAACAGCCTGAGGAATATTTATTTCTTTGAGTATTGTAGTTGCGCATATTTTGCCAGTTTTTAGTTTTTATAACTTTTCTATGGAAATCCTGTCAAGATGAATCAAAACAAGTCAATCCTAGAAGCACGAACCAACAAATGATATGTTTTTAGGTCCAGTCTTTCGGAAGAATTCCTGAATCTATTTATGGATTTGTTAAATAATTAGTGATTGCGTAATGTAACACTTGGCGCCATCTGGTTGCACAGTTGTTGGTCTGAGGTTGAGTCGTGTAAGAAATTTGTGATACAAAGCGAGTGATTCTTGTCAGTTTGTAGCTCATGTGATGGTTGTAGGGAGGACAAGCATCACGTTCTTACATTACGTGTACGTCTAAAACGTCACATTATTTTATGTACGTTCAGAGAAAGGCTATAAAAGTTGGCGCAGTACAAAACAGGGGTACCAGAGGCTCCGCAATGAGGTTGCACACTGGTCCATGTCAAGTAATCTGGCATTTTACATTGTTTTACCTACATTCAAAGTCCATAACACCTGTGGCTGACTCACTTTAAGTCCAAAACAGGGGTACCAGAGGCCCCACAATATGGTTGCGCGCTGGTCTTGGAGAAGTGATACTTGCTACCGAAAACTGTAGGTTTTGTAAGTCTTGTGGCGGTAGAAACGTGCAGGTTGACCTCGCTATAAGATGTTTGTGTCGTTTTCAGAACCTTTAAACTTATATTGATTTTTGAATTGTGTTGTTTTGAAAAACAAAAAAGACGTAAATACGGAAAAATCTAAACGAAGACTTAAAACAGGTGTGAAAGAAAGAACGAAGTGCCAAAACAGTGACAAGTGTACAACTTATTTGCAAAATTTGTTTCGTTACGTTTAATTTTCAGCTGAAAAAGTCACAACTGCTGCAAAAACACTGTGTACACAGCGTTTCTGTATGATCTTGCATCTCATGTGCAACAATAGTTTTGTCGGACTTTTGACAAATTTTGAGGTGAATAGTAGCGTTGTCACAGATTGCGCAGATTTTATTTCAGTCAAAAACGCAAAAATTAGCAAAGGAAACCCAATAAAAATGCAAAAAAACCCCAAGAAATTACACCGTTGCACCTAAACCCATCTGGTTCACAGCCAGTATTGCAAATTATGAAGTAAATTATAAAGATTAAATGTTTAGCGCAAGACTAACATGTTGACTATCATAAACACAGACTGTTGAGGAACCCACTAGGTTTTAGAGCAGCTAGTATACTAGGTTCCAGGACAGTTTGAGTTATGCAAATTCAAACGGCATGACTAACCTGACTATAAACAGGACATGCAGATCTGCGCACGTGTACATGTATTTGCAGTAGTGTGTGTTTTTTTCCGCGTGATGTCACCACGGTATAGGGTACGGTACTGAGTTGCAACACGTTTATTGTGTTGCTACTAACATCTCGTGAACATTAACCCAAACATGTGCGCTTTGTTAGGTTTATACGGTAAACTAATTCTTAGGCCCGTGACACACCGAATGCGCATCGCTATTTAGCCGAGTTCCTTTCCTAATCGATTTGCACGATTGCATACTTAAATTAATTACAGGTCATTAAATTTAAATCGCTCGAATTTTGGTATTTTTAAAGAATTTAATGATAAAGGTTTATTTCATGAGTTACATCTGTGCAGAGAATTATTTTGATTCATAAAAAAATTGAAATTCGCATTTGGTGTGAAGCGGCCTAAGCGGGAAGTTTTACTGTGTTATCAAAACATTGTACAGTAGATCCTGTATTGAGAGGCCGTGTCTTAGAGACAGGTGACCGTTCAAGACAAGTTCTACTTCCAACAAGTTTGTTCTTCCTTATTTAGAAATTGTCAGAAATCTAAAATTCGACCATGTATTGACGAACTGTTTGACGATTGACACAGAAAACGATTTGCGCCGATTTAAAAAAATAAAAACAAGTGGATCTGTAACGTGAGAAACCGCAGTGGCGCCCCTGGAAGGATCTATCTGACCGAGTATCAGTGGCGCCTCCAGGATTTCCGACATCTAATTTTCCGTTCAAAATTGCTTTTCTTTTGTCTATTTTTGTCAAAAACATCCTGCATTTTAGGAAAATTTAGGACAATGCGTAGGGGTGTGAGGGGGCGCTCACATACCGAATGTGGTGCTCACTCCACAGAATCCGCCAGGATCTGACTCCGTCAGGTAATTCATCAAAATGTTGAAAACAATTTGGATAATAATTTTACAAATAAGGAGAGGCTGATCCAGCTGTGATGGATCGCCATTTATTTATTTATTTTTATTGGCCAAAAGGTAACATTCGCTTAACAATTCCAATTTGCAACATCTTCCCCCTCGGAAAAATCCTGGATCCACTACTGGTATCCGAATTATGATTGAAATAACGTTACGATCTTATTGGTGTCTCCATCAGCTCGGGTGTACAGTGTGTAAAATCCCTGGTGCCACTGCGGGAACGTTCTCATAGCATTATTTGTTTGTTTGATGTTGCTATAGTAACTAGGGTAATAGTTGTTATATTTGGTTTTGTGCATGTGCGTGCGTGTGTGTGCGATCGTATTCTTCGCCAATTGTATGTAGAGGGGTGCGCCGCGGGGGGGGGGGGGGCGATGGGGATCCCACACACCCCCCCACATGCCACCAGCCTCATAGGGTACAAAGATCCAACATCCCTGCAACCTTTGCGCTGCCCTCTGCCTCCTTTCCATGCCACATTCCCCAGGTCTCCCTTTCCCCTATCCCCCTTCTCTTCTTCCAGCTTGCGCCAGCTTGTGCCTGCCTTTTGGCTCTATTATGTACATGGAATACCTACCCATTAAGCCTTCTTCCCACATTGTACACCCACTTCCACTGCCTGGTTATCCCAAGCACCCCAAACTCTCGCCCCTGACCCCTGGCACCCCTCCCCACCCCGTCCACCTCTCAGCGCCCCCTCTATCTCTGCCTACCCCCCTCCCCACACCCCGGCACTCCCTCCCACCCGCACCCCTGGCACTCCCCCCCCCCCACCATCCGGCACCCCCTCCCAGCCGCACCCCTGGCGCCCCCTCTACTGCTGCGGTGCTTTCCTCCCGTGTCTGTGTGTAAGGTGCTGCCCCCTCTCGGTGACGCTGTAAGGTGCTGCCCCCTCTCGGCGACGCACGGATCTTTTTACTGTTATTTAACAGTGCTTTTTGTCAGAGCTTTTTTATCAATAAATTATATTTTACATAAATATGTGTTAAAGTTTTTCTCACCGTATTTTTGTCAAGGACCCCCGAACTAATTCCTTCCGAAATATAAATATTTTAAAATTTTTGGTAGATAATATTGCGCCAGCCGTGTACACATGTACAGTGTACACCTCTATTGGTGGAAAAGGCAGGTGTTGTACTAGATGTAACCTATGGGATCACTGCACGCAAGCAAGAAAGAGTGCAGGCGAGAGATCCACCCTGGATTTAAAACCCATGGGGACGGTCACACGAAGTCCTTGAAATGGCCCCACATCCAAAAAACCCAAAAAACAATAATAAACCAGTGGCGGATCCAGGATTTCTTTTAGGGGGGGTGCCAACCTTGGGGCGCCCCAATTTTTACCCGATATTAGCGCAAAAATCCCCAAAAACTGCATGAAAATGAAGAAATTTTGGCCCGTAGGCCCCCCTAGATCCGCCAATGTAAACGACACTTAGATTTTATACAGTAATAGTTTATTATTCTTCTGCTTGTAATTCGTCGTTTGTTCAGTATTATTTATAGTTAATGAATCGTTTACAAAACTCATCGGTTCATTTCATCGCAGTAAATAAATCATGTAACTTTGTGAATTCGGTGCGAAGACAACAAAATGTAGAGGATACGCAGCGGAAACTTAGTCAACAATAACAACAATACAGACGGCGCGACTACGTGCTTCTACTGACGTCATGATGCACGTGCTTCTAATGACGACATGATGTACGTATATGTGTACTGTTAATGCACTTCTGAAGAATTAAAGATGCTTCACAAACAGATTTTTGATATGATACGAAAGATAGTTAAATAAATAAATAAATTCCGCTGTGAAATTTACATGAAAAGTGACGTCGTAGAATCTGGTAAATTCACAATGACGTGACGTAACGTCATCATGACGTGAAAATAAGCACGCAGCCGTCGCCGGTAAATAATTCCGATATGGTTTTTACATGTTTTTCGTTCTAAGAAACAGACGAACTGAGATCAGCAATAATAAAACCACTGTCGCCATGGTAACGAGATAAACACATCATTGCCACGGCAACAGCATGTCACAACAATAAATTAGGTCTTTTCATGTGTACAACATGTCTAAGAATAATAATAAGGCCCTTGTTTTTTAATCATTTGGATTACATTCCACGGCAAAAAATGGGGAAAATTTTAATTCAGGCCCAAAACAACTGTTCACAAATATCATTAAAATTTTTTTATAATGAACAGTTTTTGTCGTTCAAAACATATTTCATCTGCGAATGAGTTTATTGTGTTGGGGTTTTTTTTAAATTTTTTTTTATCAAAACCCGATTTAAAAGTGCGACGGAAAATGTAGCCCAAACAATTAAGAAAGAAAGGCCTAATAATAATAATACCTCTGGAAATAAATACACACAACGTCTTACTTACTCACTTAAGTAGAATTTTTCAAAAAACGAAAAAAACCCATTGAAATTCATCAATAAATAATTTCAACATTTACAGAAACATAACGTCGTCGTCTTGGCAACGTGTTGAACGGGTGGTAACTAGGGAAGCGACCTCACCTGGCAACACAAAAAAACGGTAACTAGGTAAAACAATCGTGGAATCATGATCCCTGGTAACATTCTAGCTACGCTAACTTATACAAACATGTACCTATGTTGATTGTAAATTAACACCCGTGTATTGTAATTTAATTGCTGTAGATTTCAGCACACTCCCCACAGATGCATTGTACAGTCTACATATCGTGCATTTATCCTGATGGCAACTGGTTAGTAAAATCTACAGAACAGACCAAAACACAACGTTTTTTTAAACGTTTAAATCAGTGAAAAGCAAAAACAAATTTCAGATATTCAGTGGCGTCAGTAACCTATGCACAATACCAAAATGTGCATCAACTGTCACCATTTCGGGTGGTAAGAGATGTCCTGATTATTTATATTTCATTAACAAGTTGTGCTGCAAATTACCGATTGCCACATTGTCAATTTATTCGGAGAATTGACCCAGTGCCACATATCTTGCGCACTGTAGTCTGTTCATGCCTCCATGGAGAGAATAGGCAATTACCAAATCGATGCAGAAAACATGATTTTCATGTATTAACTCATTATTTCACTACAAATAAATTCAACAATTAAAACTCCAAATTAATATCAACATTGGCGCGAGTTAGTTGTATCGGAAAAAATGCACTATTTTATTACATGTACCTTCTTAGTTACCTTCAAGTCTACCTCAAAAAATAGCACCACATAAAAATAGCGACGTCAAGTTACACGTTTAACGTGACTCAGTACGTGGGAGAGAAGAATTCTGAAATCACCAGATTCTACCTCAGCGGCGCATAGAGTAACTCGACGACGTTACGTTCACCGCTGACATAGAATCTGGTTATTTCTTACGACGTATTCTCATACCGAAACATGACACAGTTTGACTGAAAACTTTCTAACACGCACACGCACAGAACGGAGAAAAACGTGTAACTTGACCTCAGTATTAGGGAGGTTAAGCACCACGTTTTTTTCTCCGTCCTGTACCTGTACGCGTAATAGTGAATTTTACGCGATAATTTTAAGTCAAGAAAGGGCGTCGTTAGAAATCACCAGATTCCCGCTCAGTGGCAAACAAGTTACTCGGCGGCGTTACGTTCGCCACTAAAGTGGAATCTGGTGATTTCACAATTCTTCTTACAAGTACAAGTTGACGTAAAACGTGCAGCTTGACCTCAGTAATGTTTAAAATATAAACGTTTCACAAAAAAACTGAAACAAACCATGATGATCTATGTGTAGAGAGTTGTGTTAATCTATTTACATCATGTACACTGCGTATTTAACACCGTTATGTTACTATTGTTATTATTGTTTGTTTGTACACTGTAACTCACATCTGTATAAAAGTTTAAACTTTACATCATAGAGGGTACACACGAACAACAGTGGCGCGCGACACGTAAGATTACGTCACAGCATATGACGTTGCGTCATGACGTTTGTTTTACTGTTTAATCTGAAATTAGTTCCTGAAATTATCGACGTCATTACGTTACCTAGTTAATTACATATCGATTTAATTAGTTTCACTGTACAATTCAGGAGCTGCCAGACCTAAAAATTTTCCAGCGCACAATGCAACTTATAACATTTGGTGTACAGAGATACAAATTTGTGTAATTGGAACGTCATAGTACCAATTAGTTTCATAATATGATGCCCTCATAATTTTGCTTACGTCATGACGCAACGTCATTTTCGCCAAGACGTTACGTTTTACTATTACATCACATGTACAGTGAAGGAAACAATTTGGCCCTGGTATCTCAAAGTTCACCATATGTCAATTTTATTCTGTAAATAAAATATCAAGATTGTGCTGCCTTTAAACAAACCAGTTTCTCTTCACATTTTGTTGCATTGCGTTTTGGATTTAGATTCTGTACTCATTGATTGCGTCAGCACTAAACACACGTGAGACACAGAAAAAGCAGATCTAATTATTGGTCATCACATCTAGGAAACACAAAAATCCCAAAAGATACTTGCCCCCCCCCAAAACCGATGTGTCCCATAACTGTTTTATACGTCTTTAGTGCATTAAATGTGCACACATACATTACACATATAATTGTGGACACTTCGCACACACGCATTGCATGCACAAACATGTACATCTATAATGTATGCATATGCATATATCATTAATGTGCTTTATAACTTGCGCACTTCATTGACCTCAATGTATGTGTGCGCATGTAAATTATTATATTTTTACCCTTATTTTCTGTGCGTTAAACGTAAGAATTGACGAAATGGTGACGGTTCAATATCACTAATCAACAGTTTAATCAAATAAATAATATATTAACACATTTTTAAAACGTTTTTTCTCAGACGTTTGAAGTCACATTAGTCATAAGATATGTAGTAATAACAAAGTGACGGAAAGAAGCCATTAAATTAAGAAGCGCAACAAAGCAGTGTTTTCAAACCATATGCCAGTTCCATTTTTACCTCTTTTAAAGTTTATTTTCAGATTCGAGATATTTATGTGCCCAGTAAGAAATCATTATTCTATTGCTGTTTTTGGATAATACGACTGGGTCAACATCCATGTACACTCCACTTGGCGGCACACTGAACGATATTCTTGAATAAATTATCAAAACAAAAAAAACAAAAAAAAAACAAACAAGAAAAGCTGTCTGTGCAGGATTGTTCACTTGGGTCACACTCTCCCACTGCATTATCCAGCTCCAAATCAGCTGTTGCCAGGTAACCGCACGTTTCTGTAGCAACACTGATGATTACACAGTTGCATCAACACAGCAACATCAACACTAAACAAGTGACGTCATGCACGCATGCGCAATGCGAGGGGAAAATGCCCAATACTTTACAAGTCACAATAAAAACAGTTATCTATGTACAATGTCATTCTTCGGGGGGGGGGGGGCGTCTAGGAGGCGTGCAAATACAGACACATAGTAACCTTATTAACATTATCATCATTATGAGCATCATCATTTCGATATATAAGACACAGCAAAATAGTTGATATCTGCAGGTTTATAACGTAGTAGTCGTGTCAGTCCGTGGCCCGTGTGAATAGGAGGTGTGTTGATCAGTAATGTCTGTTGTCTGTTGCATTTATTTACATTGTGTGTTGCGTAGTAACCAGCATTCTGTTAAACAGCGCAAATCTGGGATAAACGTGTTGCTAGTTATTTGTGATCCTGCCTCAAACTGTAAGCAGCCCAATCCACAACACAATTTGCTTGGTGAATTTCTGACTTTGTGCACCAAACGGCAACGTTTGGTTCGGCATTTCAGACTTTTCCGCAATGGATGCTCCTCCAGGTCAGCATCAGGATTCCTTGCTCGGCACGTCTACACGAACAGAACTGTGTTTCCACACATATACTTGACCTCGCACCAAGCCAACACAAACATCCTTATCCAAACATGTAACTCCACAGTGAGACAGGCTTACCCTTAGTACACGTGCACTCACGTTTTCTGTTTGCGCACTGATGCAGAACTCGACCGTGACCTTTTGGGTGCGCTGCCCAGCGGCGCAGCTGGTTTTGACGTTTCTTGAGTCGTGGTTGTTGTACCGTTAACGGTCGTCAAGACGGCGCTCACATCGCTAGGCAACAGTGCTTGTAGGGGCAAGGCTAGCTTGAGCCCCGTGGTCGGCAGGGCGCCGTCAGCGCGAAACTGATTGGCTGTCAATAACGGAAGTGTGGTTGTGGTAGTCTGTTGTGATTGGTTGGCAGTTGATGTCACGTGGTTGTGAGGGAGGAGACCCCCCACGGTGTTGTTGGTGGCGTCACGCTTTTTGCTTACGCGCCTGTTCCTGTTGCTACATTTCTTCGTACTGTTGTTAAGGGCGTTGGTTGCCATAGTTACAGGCGACTGAGAAACCAGTTGTTTCAACTGTTCCGTGGCGTTCAGCATGTTGCCGTTTATCTGTCCTGGTACCAGGGCAGGAGGGGGGATGAGGCTTGGAACAGCCCCTGCGGAGGGAGGAGACGAGAACAGCTGACCAGCTAGTTGAGGCTGCGTCTTTCCACCCGCCGAACTGGAGGAGGTCACAAGCGCCCCCTGGGTACTGACGGTGAAGGCAGTGCCACCTAGCGCAGCAATGGCGCTTGGCATCTGTATCTGCAGCTGGTTTTGGGGCAGCCCAGGCGCCGAGGCGGGCCCCTGTGGTAACTGAGCTTGTATCACAGATATCTGGTCCTTCTTCTGCTGCTGTGGCCGGTGACCTTGCCCTTGACCCTGCTGACCTCCTGGTGCTGGAGGTCGCGCAGCAGTGGTGGTGTGATCTTGAGCCTGTATGTTGTGTCCTTGTATTTGAAAACTTTGTGCGTGGTTCATACGGCTACTCTGCAGGATGTTAGGTCTGTGTTGGGGGTGAACTGAAGGTGGCGCCACGATTGGCGGAGACTGTAGCAGGTTTTGCACTATTCCTCCACTAGAGGGTGCGCGTGGAGTCGTAGCAAGTCCTTGTGTTGTTGAGACGACGGGCGCTGCGACTGGTCCGATGGGTTGTTTCGCGTTATGAGCCCCTCCTTGTTGTACGGCAGTGGAGCCTCGGACACTCTGAACCACGGAACCTTGTACAATAACATTCGGCGGTCCCTGGATCAGTGCCGCATTAGACGGTCTGTTCGGCTGACCCTGCACCAGTGCATTAGCTCTCTGCGCACCTTGTACCAGTGCACCAGGAGGTCTCTGTGCGGTAACAGGGGTGAGCGCGCCCTGAATAAGCGATTGTCCCGAAGGTCCGGTCGTGACGAGATGCCCCTGTAGGAGCTGACCCTGCAGTATAGGGAACGTCAGGGGTTGGCCCGGGCGCACTCCGGTCACCCCGGGTATCTGCATAGCATGCACTTGCTGCTGTAACCGTGGACCTTGTACCCCTGGACCACCGGACACAGGTCCAGATTGTATTGCGGCACCACCGGCCTGCCCCACAGCACCACTGGAACCAGGTCTGGGTTGCACCACAACACCACCGGACCCATGCCCAGCCTGCACCACAGCGCCACTGGACCCGGGTGCGCTCCCTGCCCTGGTTGACCCTGCGCTGCTGTTGTTCGGCACGTTGTTGATGTCGAGCGCGTGGTTGAGCACGGACACGGTGAGCGCCTGCGACATGCTGTTGAAGTCGTGCGCCGAGATGCTGCTGGCGAGCTCCGACAGGTTCTGGTCGTTCAGATCGTCCGGCATCGTCACGTCCAGGTTGTCGTCGCCGTCGTCAAGGTGACCCGAGTTCAGGATCGAATCTACAACACCAAAACGTAACGTATGTGTGAAACGTACTTGTGAAACGTAACGCAGGGTTAGGTTTTCCCTGTGCCTAGGCCACCTGGTAACGTACTAAACGTACCGTTAGTATTAAATGAAATGCGCATTTTTGCAAGGATCGAATCTACAACAGCCAAAAAGCGACGTATGCGTTCAAACATACTTGTGATACGTAACGTAAGTATTAGACCCGTACGTATTTATAAAGCATAATTTTATTACACGACACATCAGGTGTGAAACGTACTTGTGAAACATAATTCCTTGATTTTTGACATGGTGTGCTTTGCATCAAGGTCATTTTAACAAGTCACGGTGACATGAAGGTCACGTACCTGCTATCTGTTTGGTGAGTTCGTCTCCCTCGTCCGTCTCGCTCATGTACGACGCGTCGCCGGCCGACAGCTTCTCGTTCCGCGACACCTCCGCGAGCGCGCGCTCGAACTCCTCCGTCTCCTGCCGGAAGTCTCCGTTCTTACCCTCTGTAACAACATTATTATTATTATTATTATTATTATTATCTATCACCAAACCCCATACATACCTCTGGAAATGCACCCCCCCCAACCCTGCACCACGCTACGTACCTCCGGTAATGCCCCTGAAGATGTCGAAGGCTTCCTACCTTACCCACCACCACCCTCCCCCACACCCAAGCGCCACACTACGTACCTCTGGTGATGCCCGTGAAGACGTCGAAGGCTTCCTCCCCTACCCACCAACACCCTCCCCCACACCCCAGTGCCACACTACGTACCTCTGGTGATGCCCGTGAAGATGTTGAGGGCTTCCTCCCTTACCCACCACCACCCTCCCCCACACCCCAGCACCACACTACGCACCTCCGGTGATGCCCGTGAAGATGTTGAAGGCTTCCTCCCCTACCCACCACCACCCTCCCCACACCCCAGCGCCACACTACGTAACTCCGGTGATGCCCTTGAAGATGTCGAGGGCTTCCTCCCCTTCTCACCACCACCCTCCCCCACACCCCAGCGCCACACTACGTACCTCCGGTGATGCCCGTGAAGATGTCGAAGGCTTCCCCTACCCACCACCACCCTCCCCGACACCCAAGCGCCACACTACGTACCTCCGGTGATGCCCGTGAAGATGTCGAGGGCTTCCTCCCCTTCCCACCACCACCCTCCCCCACACCCCAGCGCCACACTACGTACCTCCAGTGATGCCCGTGAAGATGTCGAAGGCTTCTTCCGGCAGTTTGTTGAGAACCTCGTTCAGATCGTGCTCGTCCAGGAACTTCGTCTGATCCGTGTCGTCTAAACCAGGTAACAGCGCACCGCCTATCTCACCTGTATTTAACACTAAAACTTTATTCCAGTCTTTGCACAAGTGATGTACTAGTTGATAACAATTATGACTTGTAGTGACGACATCCGTTGTCATGGGAACCAGTACATAGCTATTTTCTGAGGCCACTGGTACTCATTTTGTAAATGACTGGATTTCGTCGATCATTGATTTGGCTTATTTGTTTTAATCATTTGAATCACATTTCATGATCAGGATTTTCAAAGTGTGGCGATCGGGAAAAAAAGTTAAAAATTGAACTTGGTCCCTAAAAAATACCAAACTGTCCATAGAAATAAATAAAATTAACATCTTTTTTAATCGACTTCGGATCGACTTCTGACAGTTCTAAGACTACTGTATTTTGCCATGCATAATGTGTTTCATCTGCCATATGGTCTTATTTTTGTCTTTTTTTTTTTTGGAAATCCCGATTTCAAAGTGTGGCAGGTAATGTAATCCAAACAATTAAATTTACAAAAGCCTTAGGTATGTTACCTGGCGACAGCGGATGGTCCAGTTCGTCGGTCGGTGTGTCAAGAGACTTGGTGATGTCGTTCACGAGCTCCCGCATGTCCGGCGGAGGCGAGATGACGTCATTCTGACGCTCGTTCTGCGACGCTGACGTCATCACGTCATCATCCATCTGACGCGACTCCGTGACGTCCCTTCTCACGTTGGACGACGACGATGAAGTCACAATTGGCTCAGGTTTCTTTCTGTTGTTGCTAGGTAACCCTGGTAAATCAGCTTTCCTGTTGTCATGGTGACGGTGGTTGTCCGTGGTAACGGGTGATTGTGGTGACTGTTGAGGAGGTGCTTGTGTTGTCATGGTGACAGAGGCTTGTTGTTGCTGTGGTGATGCTGCAGCAGGTTTGTGTGGTGGTGTTGTTGCTGTTACTGCTGTTGTTGTTTCGGGAGGAGGCGCAGAAGATTTGTTGTTGCTAGCGGCTGAACTCTCGTCTATCGACTGAAGCACCATCGATAACTCTGCACGAGACAAAACAAACTCTTACTGCTCATTGTCAGTTTGGCACAGCCGTTCATTTAGCTTGGGTTTCTGTGTATACAGTATTACAGCTCACTGACTGCACACATACACGCACACGCACACGCACACACACATGCACTCTCGAGATTGGCTGCGCAGTTGTTTTCTCCAGTATGGGTTTCTGTCTATTTAATATACATACTCACTGCTTGCACACATGCACAAATGTATGCATCCACGCACTCACCAGATGGGTGAGCATGGGTTTCTGTCTATTTAGTATTACTACTCACTGACTGCACGCATCGGACACATGCACTCACCAGATTGGCTACGTAGTTGTTCGTCTAGCATGGGTTTCTGTGGACGGACGGAACTCTTCTTCTGGTTCTTCTTCTTCTTGCCTTTCTTCGGAGGCCGGGTTAATGCTGATGGTTTTGTTTTCTTCCGTGGTTTTTTCGGCTTCAGATCACACTTGTTGTAATTATCCTGAAAACAACATAATTGTCAATTTTTTTCATTGTTTGCTTTTTTTCAAGTGGATTATTAGTAGGATATTTTGCTTCTATTTGAAGTCAATTTCTATTTTTCATCTTTTTTTCGATCGCCGCTTCATTGATACAAAAAGAGTCTAGCCTAAAAGCAGTTGATCCGTCTAACTTTATAGTACCCGTTGCAGCATCTGTTGAAAAGGCAGGTGTCGCACCAGAGGTGACGTGGATTACTGCACTCAAGCAAGTAAGAGTGCAGGCAAGAGATCCACCCTGGCTTTAAAACCAATGGGGGAGGTTACATGCAGTCCAAAACAGGGGTATCAGTGGCCCCACGAAATGGACCCTGGTCAAACAAAAAATTGAAGAACAGGTCCAAATGGACCTGAGCTCATTTGGCATTATCATAAAATAAGACAATATGAGACACAATACTGCATAGATGCAAATAAGGTGTCCAAGATCAAATCTCAAACATGTGCTCATTAAAAAAACCCACAAATATGGCAGTCAAACTGGAAATATAGGTGACCTCATCACAATTTTTACAACAATAAAGAGGGGATTTAGGTGCATAATCCTGCTAAGTATGAAGTCTATATCATTAACTGTATGTGCAGGAGTAAGGGTCAAAGAAAAAACAAATATGGCTGCCAATTTGAGAATAAAGGTCACAGCAACATAATTTTTTCTAGGCTTTTAGATAGGACATAGGTGCATGTGTACAAGATATGATGTCTCTATGATCAATAGTGTGCTCAGGGTAGCTGTGCACAGACAATGCCGACGACAGCCACAACGACAACGGACGATGGACAATTCATGATTCTACAGGCTCTTTGGCAATTATGCCAAATGAGCCAAAGAAACTTACAGCTTTCGCGGCGTGTTCAGGACACAGAGGTAGCTCATGGCGGATGTCGAAGACCGGTACACAGCACTGAGTGTTGTCCGAGAACTTGGCCGTGCAGTAGTCGAACAGCTGCTGCTCCACATTGTGCATTATATCTGGGTCACTAGGGTCAAGGTCAAACCATAATAATAACACAGAGATGGAAATTGACCTCAATCAAAAAACCGGAAAATCACATTTTACTCAAGTCAGAAAGTACAGTAAAACTCCTCATTTACGGCCACTACAGGTTTATGGCCACGTTGTCTCTAAATATTTTCTTCAAAACTGTAGCAAAGCACTCCTGCTTTACGGTCGCTCCTATTTATACGGCCAAATTTAACCGGCAAAAAAAGTGGCCGTAAATGAGGAGTTTTACTGTAGTTATGGAAAATGCCAGGTTTATCAAACATGCGAGGAAAAACCGAAAACGTTTATTTCGACAACTAATACCCGGAATTCCGGCAAAAACCGGAAGATTTCCATCAACTTTCAGTACAAGTGGATTTGTGCAAGGCAAATGTGTCGACTGTGATGTTGTGCTTGATTTCAAAATTCCCTGGACTTTCCCTGATATTGTGCTTCATTTCCAAATTCCCTGGCCTTTCCCTGACATTGTACTTCATTTCACTTTTCCCTGACTGCAACAATCTTGCTGACTTTCCCTGCTTCCTGCGCTGCCACAATAAACTGTTGTTGTGTGTGTAAGAGTAGTGCCTGTCAAAGCAGCTGTGATATAAACCTGTAAGAGACACTACACCACAGATACTTTCACAGACATTCCTCAAACAATTCTCGAGTTTCTTACGTCCATGGGTGTGCACTGCAAGCCACATTTACTCTTTCAACACATCATTGTTAGTCATCACACCTCAGTTTACCCGCCACATCCCTCGCTCGTTTCATCTCTTCATAGTTTGTCATTGGTGGATCTAGGGGTGCCAGACCCCTGCCCCACCCCCCATCCCCACCCACAACCAGAATTTTCTTCATTTTAATAAAAGTTTACTGAATTTTGGGCGAAACTAGGGTTGGAGCTCACACACATGTACTGCCTGCTCGCCCAGGCGACTAAAAATCATGTCAGGCGACCAGAAGTTTTCACCTGCTGGTCCTACTGGCGAGAACAGATATCTGGGAAATCTTTTCCTGGAACGAGTCAGATTGCAACTCAGAGCATGTAATTTCAAAAATTTTCTGTAGCGGAGGGGGGGGGGGGGGGGGGGGGGGAGGAAAAAAAAGTGGGGAAAGGAAAAACCCCAACCCTCCTGATAAACCCTCCCCTCTTCACTTTTTTTCCCCAACTGCCGTTTCTAAC
>JBCAUI010131315.1:4849-18313 GCA_038406195.1 Haplosyllis anthogorgicola
TGTGTTTTTGCGGATGTCCTGTTACCAGACAGTCTAGTGGGTAGGGTTTGGCGTTGTTGTTGTCTGGTAGGGCATCCATCTCTCCTCTCGGTTAATGGTAACCCAAACCTAGCACGATGGTGCTGAAAGAGGGCCAAGTCAACGTGTAGGCTGTGCTTCCCCTCTTCTGGCTGTTGTCGTAGTGAAATCGAGTGGGTTGAGCTCGTTCTTTTATGCCCGCGAGATGTGTGGTTGCGGCCATCTGAGAAACCTACCAGCTTGTAGCTTCTCGTGGTGCACTTTTATTTCAATATGGCGGAAGTTGTGTCTTCTGGTTTACTTTTAATGCTTAACAACTTTGTTGAGAGATAGTGTTTTACTGCCCATTTTAGGATGAGAGTAGCCTATTTCATATATTTTATAAAAAAGAATATGAATATGGTGATTATCTCCATATTGCAGGTGAAATAAGTGAATTTTTACAAGACACAATCTGTGTTTATGTTTAACTCAGACGCTGATTGGTTATCTATTTTAGTCACATGATACCTGTCATGGTGGATGTTGGACAAACTTTAAGTGTTAACAGTTAATTTTCTTGTATTTCTCTCTTAAATCATGCATCGTGTACAGCTTATGCAAGTTCATCCTGACCTGAGATGGTGGGTGTATGTTCCACCTGAAAAGTTCTACATGCCATTCATTCGGCAGGGCACAATCCGTGTAAGTAGTGCTGAATTGTCTTCTGCTTAATTAGTAAACAATCTAAGATGTGGATCCAGTGGGGTAGATTAAATGGATAGGCTAGTGTCTTTCTGTGATTTACGGCGATACCTGCGTTTTAGCCTTCTGAGCCGACGCCTTTCTTTCTTGTTCCATGCTATTAAATGTTTTAGTACGTCTTCACAGGTTGTTGGGATGTAGTTGTCTTTGATGTCAACATCTGTCAAATCTGGAATATCTATCAAATCCATCACATTATGTGAACACAAATACCAAGTGTTCTGTGGTTGCGACATTGCTTATCTGAGATTTCTTTTAAAGAAAAATAGCTGAAGATTTTATAATATTAAATTTTTGGTTTCAGGACATGGAATCACCTGAGAGGGAGCTCACTTCATGTTCACATCACCGTACCTCTGATCACAAGAACATGTCCTGAACAGCTGAACAGAAGGTTGTACCAAAATGTAAATGCTAATTATCATTTGGATCTTTTTTATTTTTAGATAAGGATCTGTGATGAAACGATCAGGAGATGCTGCTAATTTCAATTTTGGGTGCCCCCGTAAATCTTCTTCTGCTATTTGTAGCAGTTGATAGAAATCAGGTGGGGTTATGATGTTAGGATCGACATGATTAGAGGCTAGAACTCTTAAATACTGATAGATTGCTTCTAAGTCTCCTTCTAATTGATAAATGCCTGATTGTAGCAGGGAAAGTCGACTACAAATTTGTAGAACGGAAAAGATGAAATTTCGATCGACCGATAGCCTTTCTATGTAGAAATCCATTTGACTTACTGTTTTATTTAATGCAATCAGTCTCTTATCTAATTTTCTTAAGATGTGTCTATTCTCTTGTGCCTCTATTCTTGTTATATTGCTAAATTTAAAAACATTTTTTATTTGTTCTTCCTGTAGGTGCTGATTGGACATCATTAATTTCATGTTTGATTGTAATTCTTCAATTTCCTGGTCATTATCATTGCTACCTCCAAAGATAAAAGATGCAATGGATCCAAGAAGTGATCGCTTCACTCTTTGGTTCCGTTTTACTGACTCTTGACTGTTTTGTTTATTCAGCCTAGTGAGAAAATCAGTTTCCATCGTTAGCAATTTGTTGGTGACTGTTTTTATTTCATCGACACATTCACTTAAGATAGATTTGCACGATTGAATTCTATTCCTCTCAAAGTGTTTGCTCATTTGATAAGGAGGGTAATTATCTCGAGACCGATATTGTTCTACATCGTTTAGCAAATTTTGGGAATAGTCCTTTAATCAGTCGAAGATATAAAGGCAGGGAGCAAAATCAATAAATGAACTAATTTAGTATTTTGATTTGCTCAATGTTATCGAATTTAATGTTTCAAAAATGACAGGGTGGAGAGAGCCATTATTAATTATTTTGTCGAAATGGTGTACCGTGTGCCCTTCTTCGTTCAGATGTGCATTAGGATCAATAGGTTTAATTTGATCACTTTTATTGGTCTTAACATCAATTGAAATTACCCTTGGTGGTATCACCTTGTCAGCTTTGTAGCCCAGAGGTTGTGTCAATATTAAGTACCATGTTATCAAGGTCCATCTGGAATTTGATTAATAAAGAAAACGTTTTTATTTTCAGAAATGTTTGTTTTAGGTGACACCAGTTTTATCAGTCACCCTTCACGATTCAAATGTTTGATCCCACAAGTCCCATTTTACTTGTTATGTAACAGGGCAAGGTACTTTTGTTCGGGGGAAGCCTGGATATTTTAGTGGTTCTTCTGATGTCACATTAATCTGGACAGCTGATTTGTCACTGGTTTGATCACGTGCTTTGTTTTTCCCCGAATTACACTGCATCTGGATATTCCTGGTTCTCTATTGTGACAGAAGGAGTTTTCCTATTTTACTGTTACAATTTTATCTTAGCTCATTTATTTTTAAAGATGGATCAACTCGAAGTTTATCATATAATCGTGTTGCCTACAGAGATCAAACTATTAATAGCTGTTTTGATCATTTTTGGCGTTCTCTGGGCGATTCTTCGCACCTCTCAATTATACTTGGATTATCTTTGCTTAATGGGCCATAGAGCATACAATGAACAGTTACAATTAATATCTGTTCAAAAGATGTTGAAGGTGAAAGCAGAGAAAGAACGCCAGCAAGCTCTTTTAGAGGCAGCTTAAGCAGCCTTCAAACGAGAAGACAGTAAGTTATAATTTTATCCTGCAATTGCATTATTTGTTTTAAACCTTTTTATATCAGCAAAGTGTATTTCTAATGACGCTTGCATCATGTCTTTATTTTATTTGTTCAGATTAGTGGAAAGTTGGTATTAAACTTAATGTTTTTGGTCTCGCATATATTTCTTTGGTTGCTTAGCAATATTACAATCATGGTTTTGTTTTTATCTTATTTGAACTGTTATACCTTGGTGTCTTTTTTGATACAAAGTGGTATGTGAAATGTGATCCCTTTTATTGCCTTCAATTAGGTAGAATTACGGTTAATTGCTAGCTAATTGGTGTTGACATGTGGCCGATTAACTTTGAGATTTATTTGATGTTGTCGATTTTCTCATGATCTTATGGGTCAGAAACTGGGAGATTCGATATTTTAAGGTCACCAGGTTATGACGCTACTTATCTTAAACAAGGAATTTTCCATTACCCTAGATATTTATGATAGGCACCTCTCACATATAGGTTCTTTTGTCTTTTACTCTCCCACAGGAGGAACCTTGGCTTGAGACGGAATTCATATTTCACTGAAAGTTTTAATTAGATAGTTTTAGATTCGAAATGGATCATTCTCAGCAGAATCAACTAAGACCTCGTTTATGGAACGAAGGTGATCTTTTAGCTTGTCTGCGATGCGGTCGATTGTTTATTGATGTAATTTCCATGAGTAATCATCAGAGAAGTGGAGCATGCTTGTTCATCATACAATGTCTGGATCCGTCACCCTTATGTCGAGGGAATTTGGCACACTGTCATTATAGATATGACATTTTCATTTGCACCACTTATTTTGCGGTCCGGAGATCACTTCGGGATTTCGAAGTCCATTGCTGTAAGTTTCAATGTTGCTTTCCTTTTTATTTTACAGATGGATTGGCAGGGAGACATCCCCTCAGCTCATTTAGCTAGGATTCCCACCATCTCTGACCAACTTCGAGCATGTTATCGCTTCCCAATTTGTGACGCTATTTATGAGCAGTGCAATCGCAAACCTATTGTTCATATTAATCACATATTTAAACGTCACATGAGGGCAATATACCCGTCATTTTTGACAAGGGGTACCTCATATTTTGCACCCAACATGCGCAAGGACCATCTTTTAGCTTTAGTACTTATGGTGTTCTCAAGTCCAAACACTACTTGGGGTCCACTCACATCTTATGTGGGAACAGGCCGCCTTGGAAACTGTCGTGTTGATCAGACATTGACCAGCAGTCCATTACCTTTTTACGTTGGTTGGGCAGTCAATGGATCTCCATCAAACCGGATCGAAATTAGACTTGACCGCAACAATTTCGAAATTCTACAGGCTTGGCTCATTTAAATTTTGTAACTACATTTCCTATCATTCTTTTGTTGTTATTTTGTTTATTCTTTTGAAACCTGTTCCTGTTCTGATTATATGAGGTTTTAATTTTCTCTGTTCTGTTTTGTTCATAGTATCTTGTTAATCTTTGATTGTTTTATTGCTAGTCCCAGTTTTACTACATCAGACCGCTATTTACCAATCATTTAAGACACATTGTTTCTAATTACAGTATGCACTGTTGTTCTATTTAAATGTGGCACCAGTATCTTATGTTCACCTTATTTTAATCTATTTTCAGATTACTCACACATGTATTCTTAAAATTCATCAACTTTGTAAGAGGTGACAGGAAGGAGGGTCTCATTTTCATCATGTGTTTGTGCTTTATGATGCTAAGCTAATTTTGCCAGAAGATTTTATTCTGGTGTCCTATGGTGATGACTTAAGATGATTTGTCATTTCTTTCAGTGTTATCTAATTTTGTCATTTCAGAATTTTAATGCACCTTTTCTCATACTTATTACTGTCGGATTTGATCATGATCATCATTTTGTTTCATCATTATTTGGAACGTCATTATTTGGAATATGGTAAAATACAGACTCTAGTTTATTTGCAGTTGTTGCACCAGGTACTTATGTTTTCCCCTTAAGATTATTTTAGCATCTTTTCTTTTGTAATTATTAATCGTATCACTGTTCAAGCCTTCCCTTAACCCGACCTTATTTGTTCTTATTTTACAGATGTAGATATTGTTTTAGTGCACTACTCATTTTACTCAGGATTATCGCTTGTGTATATTGCTGATTACCCTATCACCCATGCTTATTATTGTGCTCCATTGACGCTACACGCTACATTATTAAACTTATGTGATTATGGACTTTATTTTGCACTTATTCATCTGGTGAGTACAATTTTATTCCTCTAAGATTGAAGATTTTAGGTATAAAATCAGGCAACATTACATTTTATTCGGTTATCATCTTATTGGCTTAAAATAACAAACACAATAAGATGGAATAAAAACACCAATCTTACCCTAATGTATCGACTCATCAAATATCTACTCATCGCTACTAAACCATCTTTCTGAAGATGCAGATTATCTCTAGATTCTCCAACAAATAATTGCCCAAAAAGCTTATAAGTGCACATTTTTCCTTCCATTGTGCCTAACTGGATAATAACAAAACTCTTACCAATCTGAGCAAAACACCTTATACTGTATAAGATTCAAAGTTCACTTATTTCCATGGTGACACATGCTGCTGATCCATAAAAGAAAACAATATTTATGACCGTATAATCAAATACCAGCGGATACAGTGTAGCAAAACTAAAACTAGATGCTGACAAAAACAGCCGAAACTGTAGATTTATGAGCTTCCCTATAATAATAAAGAGAAATTGCACGAATAATTTGAAACCCAGCTCTTATCATGATAAGTATCAGACTGAATATAATACACTACGAATAATTTATAAAAAAAACAGAGAGGGAAATCAAAATAAAACCCCTCTTTTGGAATAAATTTATAGAGGAAAGGGAGGGAAATCAAAATAAGACCCCTCTTTCAACATTCAACCCATCTTTTCTTTTCTTACCATGACATAGAAACAACTCAAACCTACCCTTTTCACATTCTTACCACGCTTGGAATAGTGAGAGCAGGAATTGCTACTGAATCACTAGTGACAGTGAGAACAACGAGTTTCTAGTGGACAGTTTGACACAATCTTGAAAATGTCTTGGCCCATTTGAAATACTTTCCTGAGCGACTATGGAATATCACATAACGAGTGTCTGTGATATCCACTTTACGGTCAGAACCTTGAAACACATAATCTTCCAATTGAGGATCAAATATGATTTCTGCAAATATGCGTGGAGGTTTGAAAGTAATTTCATCATCAGCTAAGGAAGGACCCTCTGTGCCAAACGAAGAGACTGTGGTGTTTGAACCAAAATATGAATGTAAAGGTTTCTTTTTTGCAAATGGACTTCCACTACGTGGATCAAATCTTGGGGTATCTCATAGAGATCCACATTAGAAGGTGTGCTAAGGTGTACATTTTGTGGTCTATCATCATTACCTTGTTGCGCATTTATTATATTTGATGTCTGATTTAACATGGATTGAATATCGTCCCCTGCGTTTGTACTCATTTCCAAATCCATAGGATTATTCGGGGTCTGACTTGGGACTGGGCTACCTGCAGGATCATCTGAGGATCTTTGCATTGGTTTAATTGATGCTGTGTTACCTACTGTAGGTCTCGTCCCAGCAGTTGGTATCGACGCATCATTACTCTGTACAGGAGTTTGAACATCATTCCTAACAGTGGCTACTCCTAACTGTAACGGTGGAGCCGGAGGTGCTACACTTGTTGGAACTTGTTGAGGCAAGTTCTGGTTTGTTATTGCATTATTCACTACATCTGCATCAACAGACCCCCTCTCCGTGTCACTCTTAATTCCAGGGTTATGCTTAGACTTGGATGTGGTTTGACTCTCTTCCATAGCAATAGACCTATTTCTTAGTTGTCTTACCTCTAACTGCCCATGCAACTCAGCTTGAACATTTTGCATATTTATTTGAAACTTTTCTTGCTCACGTTGCAGTTTAGATTTACCCTTGATATTAGGTTTTGGTGCAACAACTGGCGTATCTACATTTCTATTACGTGATTTGGGTTGAGTATTAGATTTATCTTTTTGTGATTTTGACATCTTAGCAGTTTATGTGTCACTAAATTATCAATAATTTATACTTATTTTCAGTTTAGGGACTTTAGATCTATAGCACCTAACACACACTGAGTGATCAATTTAGCTAACAATAATGTAGGAAAGTTATTAAAGCTATCCCACAATGTCGCGTCTAACTTCTTCCCACAGAGGTTAAAGGTTAAACAGTGTACATATATACGATTGCATTAACCAACAGTGTCAAAAGAAGAGAGCACATACCTCAGTACTGTAAGAAAACTTGGATACATCTTCAGTTCTCTTTCTGTCAGCAGTTGTCTCAGCAGTTTTGTCACAGACTTCGAAGTGGCACGTCCACTGTCTTCCAGTCGTACTCAGCTACTGTGATGAATTGCTGTAGAGGTCTGCTTTGGTTCTGGTGGTTTCCAGGTTTTCGCATTCAATAGTCAATGTATCACATGTGATAAACCTAAGTTATTAGTCAATTGACTAAATTGGTTTTCAACCTAAACTCAACCAGTCGATTACTTTAGCATTAATTCTCAATGTTAATTGTTATTTTAACACCAAGAAAGTTATGGTATTTCTCAATGTTAATTTTGTTTTAACATTCAAGAAAGCTGAACATTAATTTGAGCTGTTGCTGATATCAGAAACTGATTTCTGTCCATATCTGGAAGCCTTATGTTCTGCTGGAGTTAAGGAGAGAAAGATGTGAGTGCTGTTTGTATGAGTTTATTCTGTCATGGCTGCCATGCTTGTACAGGTAGTAGATGGCAGTGCTGTGCTGAGTAGGGTTTAGGGGTACTGTTAGGTTTTATGTATAACTAGGGTCTGACATCCCTTCTTCGGGTGATAAAGTTTCTTGTGGGGTGGAAAAATTGGTTGGTTATTCCGAAATATGGTCAAACAGCTTTTTTATATAAGCACTAAGATGAGATATGGTGGGGAATGAGCACAGTGCTGCCTTACAACTCACTTAGTTACAATGATGAACTACTGTGATAACAAACTAACCCAGAATGTTGCAATTTGGAATATTTCCATCTAGATGTGTGAATTAACTGGTACACCGAAATGTGAATTTGAAATAACCTACTTTGAAGGTGGAAGTTAAGATTGGGCATGTAAATTATGACAATACTAACACAAGCCATAGGGAGGGTGAAAATTCTAATATGCTGAAAAAGAATAACAATGCTAAAAAAAATGAAGTTCATGAATAAAGCAGGCACATCAGGCTTTAGAAATTAAGTTTACTTTCAGAGTCATTTAGCCTGGCTCTTCTGCTTGTTCCTGTTCTTCCTCTTCTTGCCCTTTTGTGGTTTGGTATTATACCATTGCTGGGGAAGTTGTAGATCAACAGGTTTAGATTCCCTGCCACTTCTTCTGGGGGCTGCATCTACAGGCACTTCCTGCTCACTGGAATTGGCTGCACTGGGGCGGTTTTCTGGTGTTTGTAACACCACACCGGCGACTTGTGCATCAGGAACCAGGAGTGGCTCCTCTGCATTGCCCTCTCTCTCAGAGTCACTGAGGTGTCTCTGGTTGTCTTCTTCGGGCTCCTCTGCAGGTAGGTCTGCTGCAACTGGTTCTGCTACTGGGAGAACTGGTTCAACTGCAGCTGTTTCAGCTTCAAGGATGTCTGCTTCCTCTGGAGGGATTATGGGGATCCCTAGGGTGGCTGCTTGGAAAGCAGTTTCTGCATCCACTGTGATGTAGACATCACTAGACCAGTGCACTTTTTTCTTCTGCTTAGTCTGTTGCGCAGAAGGTTTGGGTCTCGAATCTGGCATACCTGTTTGCCGGATGTGTCTTCTGTTGCGGCGGAAGACTCTGCCCGTGACAGTTTGGCACATGTAGCTTCTGGGTTCTGGTCCAACTTGTGTGACAGTTGCAGGTTCCCAGTTGCCTTCTCTGTGTTGGATAAGAATATTCTCCCTCAAATGGAGAGGTGGGAGCTCTACAGCTCTGTGCCTTTTGTTGTAGTGTGCTTCACTGGCTTGTTGGCGGCGAACAAGTTTCTGTCTGATGTCTTGCAGGTTGAGAGGTTGGACTGGTTGCTGTCCATTCACTGTTCTTGCAGGTCGTCCTCTCAAGATGTGTAGTGGACTGGGAATGTCCTTGTCTATGGGTGTTGCCCTCAGCTCTAGGAGTGCTTGTTTCCAGTCTGATCCATCACGTTTGCATCTGGCCATGCGCTGCTTCACTGTTTGGACTGCACATTCTGCTTGCCCATCAGATTGGGGGTGGTTTGGTGAACTGGTGATGTGCTGGAAGTTCCACTGCTGGCTGAAGTGTTTGAAGTCAGAGCTGTTGAATGGAGGTCCATTGTCTGTGATCAGGGTGTTTGGCGCACTTTCAGTGGAGAAGATGTTCCTGAAGACATTGATGGTGCTTTCAGCAGTTGTTTTCCTCATTTCTTCAACGAATATGTACTTGCTGAAATAGTCTATGATGAGGAGGTACTTCTTTCCCTCAAACTCGAAAAAGTCTGCTCCTATCTTCTCCCAGGGTGCATCGGGTACTGCATGGGAGAGGAGTGGTTCCCTTGCATTGTTGGGTTTTGTCAGGAGACAAGATTCACATCTGTTCACAAAGTCTTCGATGTCTGCATTGATCCCTGGCCAGTACACTGTTGTTTTGGCTATCTGTTTCATGGAGATGATTCCCTGGTGACCAACATGTAGATTGGTCAGAGTTCTGTCTTTCTGACTGTCAGGTATGACAATTCGGGTTCCCTTCATCAGAAGACCGTGGTTGATGCTCAGCTCATCTCGTTGGTCCCAAAATCTGTGCGCCCTTCTGGGGACTTGATTTTTTCTGTTTGGCCATCCATCTAGTGTCAGGTTGTAGACTACAGCCAAGACAGGGTCTTCTTCTGTTTCTGCAGCTATCTGCTGGATTCGTTCATTAGTGAACCCATGATGTTCGATTTGCATGTCGAGTTCAATTGTTGTGTTGTCAGGACTGGGAAGTCTGGATAGTGCATCAACGAGGAGCATCTCTGGTCCTGGTCTGTATCGGATGGTGCAATCAAAGGGTTGCATTCTCAGGAGCATGCGTTGCAATCTGGGTGGTGCTGCCATGAGATTCTTCAATGCTATTGTTTCCAGTGGTTGGTGGTCATTTTCCACAACAAATGTTCTTCCAAACAGGTAAATGCGGAACCTCTCACAGGCGAAGACTACAGATAACATCTCACGTTCCATGTTGCCATACCTCTTTTCAGCATCCGACAGTGATTTGGATGCAAATGCAATAGGTTGTCCCTCTTGGAGGAGTGCTGCTCCCAGGCCGACTTTGCTCGCATCTGCTTGCACTATGATTGGCAGGTTTCTGTTGTAGAACTTCAGAGACTGCTGTTCTGCATCAACAATGAGATTTTTCAGCTTCTCAAATGCTAGGTTGGTTGAGGGTGTCCATTCGAATATAGTGTGCTTCTCTAGTATAGCTCTCCAGGGTGCTGTGTTTGTAGAGAGGTGTGGTATAAATGGGTGCATGAAGTTGACTGCTCCCAGGAATGATCTCAGTTGGGTGACATCTTCTGGTGGTGGCATGTCTTTGATTCCTTGAACTTTTGCTGGATCTGGGCTCATTCCATCTTTGCTGAATTGAACGCCGAAGAATGCTACTGACGGTTTCTTGATTGAACACTTCTTGCTGTTGAAGGTGAGTCCCTTTGCAGCTGCTCGTTGAAGCAGGGCCAACATGTTTTTGTCATGGTCCTCATCGTTTTTGCCGAACACTGTGATGTCATCGTGGATTGCTATCACTCCTTCCAAACCTTCAAGGATCTGGTCCATCTTCATCTGGAAGGCATCCTGGCTGCATTTCGCTCCCATCGGCATCCGCAGGTATCGATATCGGCCTCTTCGGGGTGTTGTGTTAAATGTTGTTTTCAAGCTGGATTCATAGTTCAGACGGTAAGCGAAGAAGCCCTTGTAGGCATCAAACTTGGAGAACACAGTTGCACCGCTAAGTTGATGAGTAATTTCTTCAAGTGTTGGAGGTTTGTAGTACTCTCGAATGATGGCTTTGTTCAAGTCTTTTGGATCCAGACAAATGCGCAGATCACCATTTGGCTTCACTGGGTAAGTCATGGAGTTCACCCATTCAGTTGGCTCTGTTACGGGTGTGATGATGCCTGCTTCTACCATTCGATCCAATTCCTTCTCTATTTTTTCTTGGTACTCTATTGGGGTTTCTCTCATTGCATGTTGTACAGGCTGGACGTTGGGATCTGTTACAATGTTGTACTCCCCTTCAAAATTTCCAATGACATCAAACTGTTGAGGATATCTTCTCAGTAAGTCTGCTACATTGGTGAGGGTTGTGTTGTCTGTTGCAACATTGTGCACATCAAAGACATCTGGTAGCAGTTTGGTCTGGTCAAATTCGGGTGCCAGGTTGTTGACATGCACTGTATAGACTCCCAGGCGATCACAGGAAGGATGTCCTAGCAGTATTTGTTCGTGATGCTGCGAGACGAAAAACTGGCATGGTATCAGTTCGTTCCCTGGTGATCCAACATCTAGTGTGATGCATCCGAGAGGCTTTATGATGCTTTCTTTGTTACATTCGAACTCCAGGTTGGCTGGTTGCAACTGTTCCAGGTCTGGAGAACCATCTGCTAGGAGTTTCTCTGGAAACATCTTCTTGTACGTTCTCAGGGGTAAGATGTTGGTTTCCACTCCCATGTCAAGTTTGGCGCAGATCTGGTCGCACTGTTTTCTGTTGGGCAGTTGAACATCCAGGTTAGTAAGAACATAAGTTGTCCCATCTCTAGCAGTGTCCATCTGTGTTATCAGGTTGGATTGGTGTTTCCTGTGATTATCCAGTGTTACTGTCTTCATGTTGTCAAATATGATCCTGGGAAAATCTGACTTGAGCTGTTCTGTCGTTTTCACTCTCACTGAATTTGTACCGGCTCTGTGTTTGTTCGGTGCAGGCGTTCCTGAACGTCGTGGTGGGCTGCGGCTCTCCTGTCTTCCTTGTTGTCTGCTTGATCTGTTGCCTCTAGATTCTCTGTTCTGTTGAGTCTTCTTCTTGATGCATGCAGACTCATAGTGGCCTGTGATCTTGCAGAATCCACATGTGATTTTCATGGCTGGACAGGAACCGTCATTAGTGGTGTGTTTGGAGAAGCCACATCGTTTGCACTTTGTTGTGGGAGTGTTACGTTCCCTGGATCCTGAACGGCTGGAATATCTGTTTCGTTGTCCTTTACCATGGTTTCTGTCTCTTCTGAACCTGTTGTGGTCAACGCTAGCTGTTCCTTTCTGGTAAGCTGTTTGGAGCTGGGAATTGTCACTGGCCATGGCTACATACTCTTTGACAGCTGCCTCGTACTCTTTGGCTTTATCCATCACCTTTGCGTATGTGATTGCAGTTTCACCAGTTTCTTCTTGTTTTGCTGCCCATTTTCTGACCTCATAGTAGTTTATGGCATTGATCAGGATATCTCGTTTGATGAACTTCTTGATGTCTGTTGTAGGGAACTGGCATTTATCGATGAGATGTGACAGTCGGATGTCCAGTTCTGTGATGACTTCACCTTTCTGCTGTCGAAAGCTGTTGTATAAGTCGGATCTGGCGGTTCTGTAAGAAACATCCTTACCTAAGCTTTCTTTGAAGGCCTTGAAGACTTCCACCAGATCCTCCTTTTTGGTGTTGTCTAGTTTGAATTGGTCCCATCTGGTGAGGCCTTCATCTCCCAGCATCAGGACAATCTTGGTGTATTGTAGTTTCTTGTCGACCTTTTCGCCCGCAAGCCACAGTTCTGCTTTCATTTGGAAAACCTTCCATGCTCTCAACTGGTCACTGCATTTCCAGTCAAAGGTAGGTAAGGGAAGTGTTGCATTGGTCATTTTGCAGGGTTCTGCTATCTGCAAAGAGCTAACTTGAAACTGTGATTAGTATATGCTATAAGTGTTGCAATGGTTTCCCTTCTGTACCTCAAGCTACCATGTGCTTTTCCATGTGCTTTTGAGCCTAAGAGGCCATGTTGACTCAGGATTGGCTGAAAGTGAAGCTGTCCAAGAGTTGTATGGAAGCTGTTCTCTGATTGGTTAAATTTGGCACAAACTCAAGATGGCTGCACCTGTCCTGTCCCAAATATGGCAACTGCTTCCCTCTCTCACTTAGAAGCTAAATATGGCGTTTTTTCAATGTTCTAATGCTTTTTTCACAAAAGTAACTTCGTAGAACTGTTCTAAATGGTCCATTGACTGGGTCTAGCAAAAATCAGGTTGAAATTCCATGTAGAAATGAAGATATAGGTAAAGTTAGGTGTTGACCTACTTGCTATTCATTCCTATGGTTCCCTCTTGCATATACACCTGTTTTAGGCGTTTTTTTAGTGGTACAAGCATGTATCCTCCTCAAATTTGGTCCAGGGGTTCCTTGGTTATGTCCCTAGCTGCCACCATGTCCATATCTGGAAGCCTTATGTTCTGCTGGAGTTAAGGAGAGAAAGATGTGAGTGCTGTTTGTATGAGTTTATTC
>JBCAUI010131426.1:0-18303 GCA_038406195.1 Haplosyllis anthogorgicola
CAACACTAAGCACATCCTAGCCATTCAATGCACCAATCATCGCAAATAATTCAAAATAGAAGCCGTATCAATATGTAGGAAATTACCACCCTGTCGCATATCAAAGAATATTGACAGTCATTGAAAGCACAAAAAGGGGCAACTTAAGCCTTTTTAAATTACCACTGCCATTTCCTAGTAGGAATTGGGAAGTTTGTCCCGATAAAAAACTTTGTCCGAATCTTGATATGTCAAGATAAAGTGAAATTTAAATTTACTTCCAGGGTTTAGAGCCGATAGGAGGAATTGCTTGGGCTTGCCTTATCGTATGATTAGTTGATTGAAAATCGACAAGTTTGTGGCAATTTATGGATTTTTTACTTAAAGCTAGCTAAAAACAAAAAAAGAATAGAATTAATATTCAATTTCAAAATTAAGTTGGGTTTGTTGGATAACTGCGCAGAATTTTAAATCAACTAGACCATTGTTTAAGAAAATACATTTACATTTATTGGCTCGAGTTTCAAAAGGACTACAAAAACATCAGCTCTCGTTCAATCCCTTTCCATATACACATTACCAACATCCAAAATGCGACACTTTCTGTACTGGCTGCTTACTTTTTGTTCTTCTTTAATTGAATTCGCACTGCAAATGAAATGAAAAGAAGCCTCAAATACGAACCTTGATTGAAGTAAAACAGTACAAACACAAAATGATCATTTTACCGACTGATTAGCAAACATATCGGCAGGCATGCGCACACACGTAGACTTTGTAGTAGTTGGAGATAGAGGCACTCTCACTCAGCGGGAGAGATAAGGTATTTGTTCAAAAGACATGCAGAAGAACAGTTGGGACACTTCTTTATGTTTACCAAGACAAACCGAGGAGTTACCGAGAGAGGGCATAACTAGGGCATAAACAGATCAGATTACAAATGGGGACATTTAAGGGCTGGATAAAAATGCCAACACATAGCCATTTATGTACATCATTCTGCTTTTACCATTAAAAGCAGGCAGATGGATATCATCAGGTATGCATTTCTATGGCTGTAATGTTTTGTTTGTCATTTGGGGAAATGCTTCATGGAAATGGGAGTTGGGCAAAATACTTGTGGTCAATTGGTCATGCAATGTACAATGGTAATTGAAGTACTTAGTCATGGTGAATTTAAATTGAAAAAGTCCAATAAATATAAAGTATATAACAGGGCAAAATTTTCTAAAGAAAACAGAAACACTGTAAGGACATTGCACTGAGAGTTATCCTCAGTGCAGAAGACATAGGACTGTTATGCAGCAAGGAGCATCACTACTTGATATATTATCTACATGAACTTGGTGCACGGTTTCCAACAGAGAAATATTGTTAGTTTCAGCTATCGTTACAGATTCCAAACACGATAGTTCAAGGAGTGTTAATAATAAGACACGAAGTGGTTCATAACCGCTGTGATAATGGAATATAAAAGAGATGGTTACATGTAATACTTCAGACATAAAAAAAACCAACTAAACTTTCTGTGTATTTTGGATTAAAGAAAGGTAAGATTTACTCCGAGGTAATGTATGCATTCTTTTGATGGTCTACACGTTGATTTTATTGAATTTTCCTTGAATTTGTAAAAGCATTTAATGAGAAAAAAAACATTAGTTTGGTGCACTTAAACCTTGTGACATTTGAAAGTCACATTCAAATGCTTTTCAGAAGGAAGGGTGTACGAGTACTAGCATTAACAATTAATAATAACAATCTACAACATTGCAACTCATATTTCAAAATATCTGGATTTGTTCCAAATATTAGGACAGCCTCTTACATTTTACATGTGCAGGCAAAGATCAAAGAAAAACAACACGTTATTTACACAAGAACTTTCATGAAATATTACCATTTAACAACGACAGAAATTACACCATGGCGACTTTTTAACACAGCGTAAATGGTTACATCTTTCTGAAGATTATCAATAATCGGATTCTTATTGCCATACTGGCGCACGCTTGATTAGTCAGGTGTACTGAATATTGTAGTAGTAACTGCAGCAGAAGGAATAGGTATGTACAGCTTCAGAAAGGCCTTAGATATCAGATTCGAAGCTGGGCTTGTTTGAACCATTGTGGAAAAAGCTGTAGTAGAGAAAGCACAATTTGGAAATGGATTTGGGATACGCGTTGTCAGATATGATTGTGGATTATTTAAACAGCAATGCATCCATCCAGATTGAGTTAAATATTTAGTTACCTTAACGATCGTAGAAAAACATCATGGATAATGTACACCTTTTTGAAGGATAACATTAATTTACAGACTGCAGGTAAGTTACATGCACTTTGCAATTGGAAAGGATAAATGCATTGATTATTTGAAGTCTATCACTCTCAGAAAGGTCTACTTTTGTGACACCTTGTTGCAATAGATTGGTTTCAAAGCCAGCACAAAGAAAACATTTGCATGTACATGTCCTTAGGGGTGTTCCAAAAGACAATGGATACATCAAAACCTTTTTGTAAAGGCAATAAACTTAGGTGACAATTTACAGCACAAGTAGGAAGAAGAGCTTTATATCAGCAGCAAAAGTACAGTGTCCTCAGGGAAAATAACAAACCACTTTATTTGTTCAGAGTGACCAGAATAGTACACATGGTATGTCAATTCAGTAAATCTGTTTGTCCGGCATTGGTGGAGTGAACTGGCTCAACACACAGTGTGCATTCATACAATGTGTGTGTGTATGAGATTACAAGTGCACAGAAAACATGACTGGGATGAATAAGGGCACCTCCCAACTACCAAACATCTCCCGGCACTTCACATATCACAAGCTTTCATAAAAGGCAATATAATGTAATCACAACCTAATTTCATCCTTTAACTGCATAAAAGAGCTATAAAAACAAACGTATTGACATAAAATGCCTTTCCCTTCACACTGCAAAGTACTCTAATGAAGCAAATGAGAGAATACTTTCAATATAGTCTACATGATACCCATACTGGCCTTTAAGCCTGTGATAATTGATTGTTGGATGTCATCATATGAAGCAAAATGCTCTTTGATGTTTTGAAGCTATTGTGCCTTTATTTTTTCCACTCACTGGTATGTTTACATGCCAATGCAGCAGTGTGTTGAGGAAGCCAGTCCAATAATGATTTGTTGATTGACTATCCTTGTATCGTCTATTGAATAAAATTTATGTGCAGCTTCATCTAATGACTAAACTACATTGGTAAATATGGTTTCACTTTTTAATGTGATTCACTCCCAAGTTGTTTTCTTAAACGTCTCTTGGATAAAGTGAGCTGAGGTCTGTCGGATTGTTTGAGTATGTACATTGGACAAAAAGGCCCTTCTTTAATATTTAATTATCTTTCTTATTGTTTTCTTGCAGGGTGAAATATGAAAAGTGCACATAAACTACGCAAGGAACTATGGATTATGTGGATTTAAAGGATACATTGGGCTTATAATACCATGGCTTTAACATGGATACAAATTACATGGTGAAACCGGGATAAAATTGGATTACAATTAAGCTTTCCATTAGGGGATTACACACATAGGATTATATTATTAAGATGAATAAAGGCATTACACGATAGGAATACGTAATTCCTGAGTACACATAGAAGGGATAATGAGTTATGCAATGGAAATATCCAGACAGACGATGCACGCTTTCGTCACCTATGGTTCACTAGTTCTGTGTTGCTTCTTGACTGTTCAAACTACAAATGCTCATGACTATAGGATACTTACATATACAGGTAAGAGAAAACTTTTCTAATGTTTTTACTATCTGAAGCTTTCACATGAGTACCCGCATTTGGGTATTGTGGGACGCATCCAGGAGACACGAGCATTGGTATCACTGGCATTGGCTTTCAAAGCGACTTTTGAATGTTTCTGAGATAGCGTCAAAACGATACAACTTTTGCATTGTAACAAGTCGAGAGAAGTACCGTTTAACAAAGACTTTAAGTACTGTCTTTAAGGGTTTAACAACATTTACTTTTCTCACCTTTTTCGTAAAAAAGGGTTGTTTGCCTATTTGCCACTGTTTTTGACAAAGTAGATCTCAAACATGCTTTGTAGGGGATAAATCTCACACCACCATTAAGGATACATTTGTTCCTTAAACAGACCTCTTCATGTACTTGAAAGGCCTCTTATTTGACAAAGTGATTTACATATTATTATCTTTGAATTAATGTCAGTAAATATTATATCACTTAAGATATCCAGGGATGGAACCGTTAAGGCGGTGCGAAGTAGTTAATTGAGTACAGAGCTTAGACAATAAGGCATTTGTTTATAAAGATGTTTTCTTTTTTTGGTTTTGCAATGACGATTAGGTTCATAGGCTACAAAACTATTGGTCTCATATTTATAAATATGCACATTATTTTCTTTCCCTCTACTCAGTACGTGATAAATAACTTGTCAATATCTAATGTATTGCAAATTAGAAAGGATGGGCTTAGGAATGTAAATTTGATACTTTGCACTTTAAGAAAAAAATTGATAATTGAACACATGCATGCTACCAGAAATTCCTTTTGCATTATTTGTCCGTACCCTTAGCCTGACCTGACGAGTTTTCTTATCATTTATATGCTATATACTTGAATTGCTATTATCAGTAACACGTACTACAAACTTCATAAATTGCACTTTATTATACCTGTAAGAAGTGCTTGACACGCTTTTGCTCCTCAAGATTGACATTGCAGTAGCAAATGCTAGGATTGTGAGGTCAATTGTACCACAGGCTTACTGACTAAGCTTCTTTGTAACAAGGATATACTTGTTTGCGTACTATTTTATAACAGCTATTGTCACAACAAACAAAAAATAACTAAAAAGTAATTACCCTCTGTACCAATTTTACCTTCTATTTACCATTGGGAAATATTCCAAATTACATGATGTCAATAATAATTAGTGTCGAAGGTAAAATCACACAGGCACACTTCACTTAACTTGTCACGATTTTGTTGCTTCCGTAAATTAATCGATAAAAAGCAATTTAATTTAGATTAAATTCTGGATCTATATGAGGTGGATACAAATATTGTTTCTTCCTCTTCGTCTCCCGAATAACAGATTTAACTTGATGTAGTCTGTACAGTTGTAGGTTTAAAAAAGAAGTAAATGACCAGGACATTAAAACATGAACTGCTGTTTTAGGTGGACGCAAATAGCCAAAGCTGACAGAGTAAAATGAGTACATACAGTTTTTGATGGAATGTATACGAGTATAACATGTAAACATAATTTTACTGGTGTTAATCATCTTTAATTCTATCTGGGCTTCCTGGCTTTGTGGTTGAGAAAAACAGTATTACTCAGTTCAAGAGGCAATGTTCAGTTAATAAGTTACAGGTGACACCGGAAAAGTCTTACCAGACAAAGTTAATGTGAAATAAGATAATTAAGGTTCACCAGACATTCCTGTCCACTTGGCACTAACTTGACATAATAAGATTACATAAAGGTTTCCAGAACAGAAGAATGTCATCAACAAACGCTTTATTTAATCAAGCTTACATCATACAAAAATAAGCTGGTCAATGTTGAGAATGTCTCAAAAAGGAATTAATGAAAGTCCTTTCTCAGACGATTGTGACACCCAAATTACCAGCTGATCAAAGAGTAACTAATCAGATAGACTGAAAGTATCTTTAGCCAGATTATTTTGCCTCTTCCCTTATATTTAGACAGTTCTCATTCTCATTCTTATTCTACATAATTTATTACAATAATTTCAGTTACTAAATTAAGGAAAATGTGTATACATAATTTAATAGATTTACATTGGCACGAGTAAAAGGAGGTATAATCGTATTATTATTGGTAATAAACTTTTTCGAATTGCCATTCAGAGTAATTTAGTTGTTCAATACATCAATTATGAATGACAGATTGTCATTGATGCTTGACTTATGACATGGTCAATCAAAGCTAATCGGCTCCAAATCCCTCCCTTGAGGTGCAATATTATTGCATGACTTGGACTGATTTTCACACCTTACCTTTGTAATCTCGTGCGTAACTTCTTCAAATCTGTAGTTGTTATGATTATTACGAAGCAACTGCTATAATTTGTGACACGAGTCAAAAAATGAAGAGTTTATTATTGTTTTTCCATCTACAGAATCGTTCTTAGCAAAATTTTTTCGTCTTGGATGACACGCTTTCAATACACAGATATTTTTATACTTTACTTTCTTCCTTTTAAATTGACAACATTAGGCAAGTTAGACCCATACCGGGAGCAGTTGCTCTCGCCACTACAGAGGATAATAGCTGATACCAGGATGAATGTGTTCTCCGCATAGTTAAAACCTGCAAACAACGATAAAGTAATATATTTATTCAAAAAAAAAATTAATGTCTGCTTGTACTGCTCTTCATTATGAGAACGACGGGTATTTTTTTTTTCGAAAGAAAGAAACAGCATGGAATTCTACTGCCACAAAATGAAATCAATTTCAAGATCTTTTGGTCAGTTGATTTCTCATTGAAATTAGTTATTTACGGTATATATCTTAAACCAACGTCGCACTAGAAATTCCTATTGATTCTCCTCAACACATTTCTGTCAGTAGATCTATGTAAACTGAAGACCTTCAATAATTTGATGTTACGATACGAAAACTGTAGGATTTCTGTTTGTTAGCGAAAAATCAGTCGTTTTTTCGTATACGGCGAATCTGCTCCACTCATTTAATTGAACCATTTATCACACTACTTGTCTGTGTTCTGGAAGCCTAATTGCTTCTACATTTCATTTCATTAGAAGTAAGAGTGGGTTTGGAAAAGAGCTGCTTCCACAGAGTGAACATCTTTGACCCACTTTCTCTTTGCCTCATTGGTAACATAACACTGTAATAAGCTTTATATAATAGAATACGTATTTACAATAGTGTCCTAATATGTATTTATGAAGTCAATAATTTAATATGCTGAAAAATATCATGTAATCCAAAAAAAAAATAATTATGACGCAGATAATTGTCAGACAATATCCCATGCTGTTATTAATAGGCCAAACAACTAAGTATTCCGCTAAAATATTAATGTTGAATTAATAGAAAATGAAATGAAAGCGGAACATGTTGTTTTTACATTTGTTCAATGTGCTTTGTAGAATGTTGATAATATTGGAGCTGGGTTTGGTCAAAACAGTAAGATTTCCTTACATAATAACGCACTGTATCTGCATTATTCGCAACAACAATGTGTGATTATGGTGCATTACACTAGTTTTCTGTGTTAAACTACAAAATAAGTCCCTGTACGACTAAACAAATTAGTGGATAAAAGGTTCAGTGTAATTTTGAACAGTCCTTGATTACTTTACTGTGTTATTCTATTTTCTATTTAACTAACAACTTTTACTTGTGATTGATGCTTGTAATGAATGGTTAGCGCTAGTATCTGTGGTTTTAAAATACTCAAATAATTTATTGTTTACTGCGCAATAATAAAGTAGAAACAAAGTTATCGCGTAAATTGTGGGAAAAACTATTGAAGACTGGTGCACAAATGCGAAGAAATAACTTTTTATAAAGGAAAGATATATTTCCTACAGTTGTTTTCTAAAAAATGGAAATCAAGGTGTAAAATATTAGAAAAGCGAACAAAATAAACAAATATTTCGGCAAAGGAAGCTGGAAAGACCGACGCACTCTTCAACAACAATCATTCGGTGCAGAAAGATGTTCCCAGTAGGTTGCTGCACATAACTCAATTGCGCAGATAGAACCCAGGTGCAAAGCCAGATTCACTTGTCAATTCATATAATAATTTTTGTATTAATTACGGCCTTATCTAAGGAGAATGAAAAAGGTACGAAACTCGTTTGATTGCCAACTGCCTCTTATTACCAATGCGATCTCCTCCGCAAGGCACAGCGCAGTTCAAATCCAGATTTAACGCATTTTCGGTTGGATTCATAATAATTCGATTATTTGTCTGTTTATTTACAAAGCCAAATGCCTTATTTGCAAAATGATTAATTAAGATGTCAAAATTGCAGTTACATATGAATACTGTAAAGACTGTATTTATGTTTTAAACACAGACGTCACATTGCTGTAATCTACATAATTTGCAAAATCTGGCATAATCTGGCAAAATTGTAACAAATAAAACACTAAACATAGATGCAACCGAGGGGGACACCAATCTAACGTTGGTAATGACAACAAAAGTCTAATACTGGACTTTTACGAATCCACACACAACCGATTGGGAGCCACTGTTGCCGCATAGATTCGGCACAACAGACTGATAGATTGGTACAGTATTGAATCTCCAGCTTCAAAACTGATCATTGGACTGACAGGAGGGGATTAGCTGGATTTGTCTATATTAAATAGAATTCCTCTTCTATGTGTGTATTGGCAGGTAATTTGATATAGTAGCAAGTGATCTCAAGAGAATTGTAATGTCTCCGCAAGGCTGTACTGCCATATTATGCTTGGAAGATGTTGCCTTAAGAATAAAATGAAAATTTACATTGAGAATGTTGCGAACTCATGAGTGCGGATATATTTGAAAAAATTCTCCAGCTTGAAACCCTGTGGGTGTAAAACATTTCAATCTTAATAATTCTCAGTCAGGGACATGAAATATAACTCATTTTGTAAACAATTCTGAGGTGATGCTATGCTTCCTAAAACGAGCTCATCGTGGGTTTCTTTTGCTTCCGAGATGACTACCAAATCCCGGACTGACACATGGACAAATGAATAAATGTCTGCACCCATGCTAGAGAAGCTTAGTAATTCAGACGAGTCCATCGAGAATTAGCACTGATTGACAATAGAAAATTACATTACTTAATCAAGATTCATCCCCGGGGCACTTGCCATGTTTACACTGATTGGGAAGAGTAAAGCTAGAACTCGGATCCAAAGCCATGATATTTCATTCCATCTTAATTCCGTACTCTGAAACCTGTAGAATCCATTTTTAGAAACTGAGCCATGTTTAAATCCCATAATTATATCTTTATAAATAAGATTGAAGCTGCTTGATTTCCTATTAGTATAATAACCTGGCGAAGTAAATCGTAAAATGAAACTTCCTTCATTCGGAAGTCTACCACCTACGGCCTCGTAACATGTATTATTAATTTGGTGTTATTTATAAGCGTCAATAGATGGTGAAATCCTTGACGTTTAACTTCAGATCTACATCTTGATACAGCTTTCAAATGGTTTACTGAGACGGGGAGCTGATCGTGCTTTTAGTGCAGTTGGTATCTTTTTGTGACCATTTTTGGGAAAAAAGATAACTGAAGATGTAAACCTCAATTTGGAAATTCCTCATTTCTAAAAGAGTATCTTTAGCTTGTGATTAAATATCAGTGTCAATCACAAACAATTATGTTGCATATAATTATATAATAACTATAACAAGATGGTTTCCAGGTGTGGCATTCGCATTATCGTCAACCAGGTATCTATCCATATGATATATGGCACTTAGCTATGACATAACACAGAATCTATTGGCTATATCCCGGTGGGGATTGTTAGTCATCAATGAATGTGTCATGCACTAGCTGTAAAGGTGCAAATGCATGAATTAATAATTCACTCATTGAGATTACTCGTAAATAATAGATGATCTATCTTCTATTCCGCATCTGTATTCATCGGTAATAAGTAAATTAAATTGAATAGAGTCACAGATAACGACATAAATTAATTTAAACTAAATGCGTATTTACTCATGCAAACCTTTGCTATTGATCAAATAACTTGTAATTGTTCTTAATATTGAAAGAGAATAGCAAACATTTTTCCATCACTGATGCCAAATAGAGAATAACGATGGTGTCGCAAACGAGCCTGAGTGCTTGCAAACAGATTGATATTTCACGTTTGAAATAACGACATTTTGATTGTGCATGCATCATATACAGTTCAATGCAACTTAGCTTTTAGTAACCAATATCGTATCAGTAATTGTGTCGCAATGATTCACTTTGTCGTAAATGCTATAGATTCGAGGTTTTTGTGCAGCTTATCAGTTTAGGTGATCTACGTGACGTAATATTATGTTTTATCTTTGACATTTAGAAAGTTCACTTGTACTTACAAGAATCGTGTTATCTCTTTTGTATGTATTTATTTTTGGCGCTAATTATATTTTAAATGTATTGTAGATGTGCACGGTGATCCTGGTATAAGAAAGTACCCACCAGATGGGGGTGGTGGAGCTGGAGAACCTCCACCAGGTGGAACAGCATCAGGGACAAGTGGTGCCATCTCTGCTGACTATGACCTGCTCACACTTGACATTCCAAGACAACAGATACTCATTGGTGCTAGGTCAGTGATGTCACCGTAACATGTGCAATTTATTTAAGACAATCTTTACCTACTGTAGGACCTGCATTTCGAGTAAATTTTAAAATTTTGAAAAATTTGTCAAACATTTCCCACATATAACTAATGTTATCGGGGTAAAATAATCAACGGAAGGAATTCTTGGTATTTTTCGACTGTAAAGTGTGTTTCCTGCGACACAGAAATTTAAAAAATTCCAGGACAAAATAAGCGACTAGAGTTGGACAGAAGATCAAACAAAGCAGAATCACGAAAGCCAATCAAATGTGTTCTTTAATATATGTCTATTTCATCAGAATACAAAATGTACATTGGATTTAGGGCCCGTCAGGTGCTGCCCCCATCAATTTTTTTACCGATGAACTTTTGTCCATAAGTTTACTATGGAAAGTCCAACATATTATCACACACTTCACTTGTAAAAATGACGAATTTCCTAACATACAATTTGAATTGCAATGTTCGATTGTATTTATTGAATCAAAGTATTACTGTTGTCCTCAGAAATGCTCTGCTGAGACTTGACCTCTCGGATCTCCATGAGCTGGAGAAGACTGAGTGGCTGGCTTCTAATACAACGAGAAAAATTTGTCAAGCAAAGGGTAAAGATGAGGTAAGAGGGGATTTGTTAACATGATACAGTAATACAATAACATGATAAAGTAACACATGAGGTTTTGTGTGAATGTTGTCCTTTTTCAGTGTGCCTAACAAAAAGTCATTTCTATCAATGTAGGGTTCGTGTCAAAACTACATTAGAGTACTACTGGTGCATAAGGACAGAGTGTTTGCCTGTGGAACAAATGCCTTTGCTCCTCAATGTTCATGGAGGCAGGTGAGTAATGTCAAATGACTTTGATTTAGAGGCAATTTTTACTCCAGTGTAGAATATAATCTTGTTCTTTTATGTCAAGAACCAGATTAAGCAAGAAAGCAAGTTTCCTTCGTGACTTTCACGAGTTTTCATGCATTACTATTATCTTCTATCTTTGCAAACTTTTATACTCAATAACTGAAGATTTATGGAAAGGTTGAGAAACCTGATGGGAAGATAAATGTGAAGCACATAGAATTTTGTTGGAGGACAGAATGTAAATGGCCTTCGATAGGATAAGAAGTAGATCCAATAAATCCCTAATCAGATGGAAAAAAGACAAGTTGTGCATGATTGATTGCCTGTACTCTAATTAAATAAGGATTTAGTCCTCACTGTTTTGAAAGGAGATTAGGGTTACTTTAAATATTGTAATGACCTGGCCTGCAATGTCATTTTTCAAGAAGACATATCTTATTAGGCTTTATGGAGTGAAGACATTATCTTGTATAGCCTTTTTTCATCAGCATAAGGAATTTATTCCTGGTAACACATTCAACAGGAATGATACATTATGGGTGGTGCACATCAATCAGATCATGGACAGCAGTCCTGCAAAGATGTGATTTACCAGCCAATCAAATCAATCAAAGACCTTACCCGTAAGCTTAAGGCCAAGGGAGCAGTCTTTTATAGTGTTATGAGGAAATTAGGCAGAATTTCTGCACATCAAAGTCAGTGCTAATCACATTTGGATTTTCTTCATCTTCCTGATTACCTCTAAATCTGGCTAAATAAAATAACACATTCTTCCATTGGCCTTTTTGATGAAATAAGTCTACAAAGTACAAAGCGCATTGGAAATTTTGATTTGGAATCTTCTATCCAAATGAAAAAGATGTCACCTGTGTAACATGATCAGACCTTGTTAACCCAAATGTGTCCAAATCCAGCTCTGCACTGTGCCCTATGTAAAAGCTTTGCTTTCATAACTATTCACAGACATTTGGTGGTGTAGCCTGTCATATTAAGAATTTACTATGTGCTATAATATTTTACTTTCGTCTTCAATATTAGTAGGGACTTATGTTAGATTCATGTGAAGTGAGAATCGTATCATTTTATACATTGTGTGTTCTCTTCCTCAAGGCAAGTGACCTGAGCCAGGTGGATGAATGGGTGACTGGAGTGGCTAAAGCTCCCTATGACCCATTGTACAACAATAGTGCTATAATGACTGCAGATGGTAATCTGTACAGTGCAACAGTAACAGATTTTAAAGGCAGAGATCCAGCCATCTGCAGAATCATGGGACCATCTGCTCATCTTAGATCAGTGCAGTACAATAACAAATGGTTGCATGGTATGTAGGAATGAATCTTACTCAAATTCTTTAACAAAAATATTACAGTCGAAAATATCGATGTTTCGAGTTTGTCCTTTAACTTGACATCAATTGAAATGCCCTTTGGCTTATGTGGTCAAATATTAATTTGTAGGACTTCTACGTAGAAAGAACATAAATAGGATTGATTTGTCTATGTAGTATATTAATTATTTACCTTTCTTTGTCTGCAGAACCGGACTTCATATCTGCCTACGAAATAGAAGATTTCATCTATATTTTCTTCAGAGAAATGGCTCTAGAATATGACCATTGCGGAAAAAGTGTATACTCAAGGGTAGCAAGAATATGCAAGGTAATATTGGACCCATTTCATTCATATTTCTCGAAATAGAGAACTGTAGGGAAAGATTGATTAATCCCACCTCCACTTTAGAAAGTTAGGTAAATAATTTCCTTCTCAAAACGTTACTGTGATTACAATAGTATCAACCCTTAATCCGTTCTTACATGCCAGAACAGAAATTCATTTGTGTTTACCAAGTAACTGTACATTCACAATTAACTGAAGCAGTAGAAACACTGTTGCAACATTTTGAAGCACGTCTTGTGTACACTTTAGAATGACGAGGGTGGAACTTTCTTGTTGGAGGATAATTGGACAACCTTTAAGAAGGCTCGATTAAACTGTTCCCTCCCAGGAGAATATCCCTTCTACTTCAACCAAATAGAAGCTACATACTACGATGAATCATCTAGAAAAGTTTATGCTATTTTTACAACTGGACCGTAAGTTTTACTCAATCTGTTTGAGCTGACGAATATTACACCTTGACACAAATTTATACGTAACGATTGATAATTGTTGCGAAAATATACCTAACTAAAGTTAATTCGATTTATTTAATCACACACCGTATCACAAAACGGCTAGCTTTGGTCGAAAAACTTCATTCTTCCATCTTTGACTTCTTTCACTATTGAATAATTTCATTTATAGAAGTCCATTATCTCTGATCATGGATCAACAGGGACATCGTGCTGAAAAAATATCCCAATGTCATACCCAAACTTATTATACCCATGATTTGTATTTTCACAGGAACAGCATATATGGTTCAGCCATCTGTAGTTTCAACATGTCCGGGTTACACGAGGCATTCCGCGGCCCCTTCACGTTCCAGGAGGATGCTAAGATGGTCTGGACATCTGTAGAGAACTCCATCTTACCGGAGCATCAACAGGTCAGAATTCCATGTTTATAGTCAGGCAGTTTGTTCCTTTCGGTAAATTTGGCTTTGGATGGTGCCCATTATACGTTTCACGCATTCGTAGTACCATTTTTAGGATGGTATCGGAAATGTTTGACGACTATGCAAAAAATGTGTGCTCTTTTTGTAACAAATTTACTCTTGACCACATTGATTTAGTATTGAGACGACGGTCCTATTGGTTTGATTGAAGAATTTGGATAACAATGCCTTAATACCCAAGCGTACAACCTTGTGCTTCTGTAGCACAGTCATTTTTGTTCATTGTATTCTTTTAAATGATAAGACATACATTTATTATTTTACAATGAAATATAACAAAAACGTATACCCTTTACAGTGCGGAAAGCACAGCAGAAAGAGGTCCATGGTATCCCAGAAGCCTCAGTTCCGGAACTTGGTGGATGCGGGTAACTACCAGATGATGCATCACTCCGTCCAATCCTCTACATCTACTCCACTGGCTATAACCGAAAATGAGAGGTCAGTAAAGTTCGCACGCTTATTGCAGTGAAAAGTCCTAGTTGCTTGGGAAAAAACGAATAGTCTGTCAAATATTGGTTTCGTCTTCAAAAATAGATAAAACTTTCCTACAATCAAGAAACATGATACGAACTAGGTCGTCGTTTATTCTTCACATCTGAAAATGAAAGCTACGTTGTGAACTACCGTGCTTACCGTGAAACAGTTAATTTTGTCTTAATGCTGTTCACAAAATTTTGTTTTGGACCAATAGAATTTCACACAAGGTTCTCCAAGCTAGAAATTCCGTTTTCAAATGTGCCCAAATAATTTTCTTGAGAGCTTAAGTAAGTACAGGTTTAACTATTCATAGATGGACGCACATTGTTGTGGACAAGGTGGATGCCAAGCACCATGAGAGTTTTGAAGTTCTTTATGTTGCTACAAGAGAAGGCATCCTCAGAAAACTGTCAGTATTGCCTGTATCCAACACCCTATGTCTCCTGGAGGAACTCCACCTCGTCTCACCCAACCTACATCAACCAATCACAGCTCTTCAAATGTTATCCAGTCAGGTGAGTAGTCAGGACTCAGTTCATTGTGTGATCTTAAATGTCATCAAATTTGGAAAAGTTAGCATTGGAAGCTTAAGAATAACCTCAGTCAATATTTTTCACAATATTCACAATAAAATCCAGTGTATCATTTACGGAACCGATATTTTATGTTAGCGAATAACTGTAACTATTATTCAACTTGTTTTCAGGGAGTGCTGTTTGTGAGTACCAAACATCATATATTCCGTATTCCCATGCAACGATGTCACAGATACACAACTAGAGAGTAAGTTTATGAAATGTTTCAACAAAATAATCAAATGTAGCGCATCGAACAATCATTTAACATTTAGAAAAGCACAGCATGAAGCCACACTCGTACACTCCTTCAAATGAAACTAATTCGTATTTTTCCAATACTCAGGTTGTGCATAAAGTCTCAGGATCCGTATTGTGGATGGGATGATCGTTCTGGACAATGTACTAAACGTCCATCCACACCACGTCCTCACCATCACTGGCATCAGAACATTACCTCCTGTCCTATACTCAACTATACAGGTAAGAACCCAGCTGTTCAGAATCAGCAAATATAGATATTGTGACAGACACTGAAATTGTTCATTCAATACCCATGTTTGAAACCGAAACTTCCCCACTAAAATTAATTACATAATCTTTTTGCAACTGTAGTATATATTACAATTTTTAATAAAATCGACTTCTTATTGCTCTCAATAAAGGACCAGGTAACTTAACTTCACTAAATTCATTTGTGTTTCTGTTTAGTTTAGCACCTTTTAACCATGCAGTATTGTTGAGTCAAACTTTTATCATGAAACCTGTTGTATATTGCCTAACATTCGATGTTAAGACTTATGAAATGTAAACTGTATATCTTACTTATCTTGTAAAAAGTTGACGGTGTTTGGAGTCCGTGGGGACCCTGGGAAACGTGTCGTCATGCTGGAGGTGACCATGGTGATGAGTGTAGATGCAGGTCAAGGTCATGTGACCGCCCACCTCCCACCAATGGAGGAGCAGATTGTAGAGGAGACAGCATGGAAGTCGCCAACTGTACAGGTCAGATTTCACAGATAAAAAAACCACACCTTTTTGTTGCGAAATTTGAATCATTGAGTGGTTTGTAAAATGTTGTTTAGTTATGCAATGAATGTAACTGATACAGTTTAGACTCATTTTTTCCTTCATTAACGTTTTCCATTGCAGTTCATGGGAATTGGACCTCGTGGTCGGAGTGGTCTGCATGTACTTCAACCTGCGGCACCCTATCGGTTAGAACTCGACAGAGGAAGTGCGGAAATCCAGAGCCCAAGTTCGGTGGTCGTGTCTGTGTGGGCACCCCAAGAGAGGAAGAATACTGCATAGTTCCCGAATGTCCATGTAAGCTATAGAAATGCCCCAATTATAATGAAGAACTATAGAATTATAGTCAAGAAATTATTCAAATTGCAAGATTTTAAGGTGGAAACCCATGTAAGTTTCAATCTTAGATTATCTACTGTCAGTGGGATACTACTATTGTTTCAATATGTCTTTAGTGGTAACACCGGCGCCCATTAACGGTGGCTGGAGTTCCTGGTCGTCTTGGTCGCGGTGTAGTGCGCATTGTGACGGAGGGATACAGGAGAGACACCGGGAGTGCAACGATCCGGTACCCAACGCCAACGGACACCACTGTGGGGGAAACAACTTCGAATGGCGCATGTGTAACCGACAAAATTGTGACGGTAAAAATCTCTTGTTAATGGAGCTATTGATTTTAATAGAAATAAAATTGTCTCACAGATGGTTTTAATGTTCTGCGATTATTTTACACTGTATGTTCTGTTATGTCATAGAAGCACTTAGCAAAAAAACCACCCGCACTGCTGAGTTTCGGATATCCTGACACGTTTACGAATATGAAAGTATTTCATTCCATTTCCTTTCCTGGTGCCTGTTTCAGTTTGGAGTATTTAACTCAATCAAGCACAATAGCAATAATGAGAAGCCTATTCGCTCTGATTTATAAATGTCGTTACAGAAGTGAGAAAGAGTACTGAATGGACCTCGTGGGCCAGAGTGAACGAGACCCGTGAGGGTCGCATCGAGAGACGTTACAAGATGGTGTGTAAAGCCAACATTCCCCAACAGACGGACCTCAGGGTGCAGGTCAAAACCAACGAGAGGTTCTGTTCCGCCGGAAGTGACGAAACGTGCGCAGGTGAGAGAATCCTTGACCTTGATGGAGATGGTGGCAACCTTGACCTTGCTGCTCCTGGCCTTGAACCTTTGCTTGTTCTCCTTGCAAATGCTGTATGTAAGAACAGTGTTGTTGTTGATAAGTGTTGTGACAAGTTTGTTGATAATAATGGCACTTGTTTATGTTCTAAATTGAGCACCAATGAAAGCACCGGAGCTAATACTACAATAAGGGAAGGCAACGAGATAAACAGCACAGATTTTGAAATTAAAGAGGAAAACATTCCTCTTCAAAGTAGGCATAAAAATGTGGGGAATAGTAAAGACTCAGTAGTTAAAGAGGACGTTATTGTTCCTTTCTCAAATGAACCAGCTTTTAATTCTCCCAGTTCTTTGGGATCTAATACTTCATCTACTGGTATATTGCTCAATGATTTGCTCAATACCGATACCCGAAATGGCAATTTGTCCTCTACAAACTCCTCTGCACAGAGTCACAAAGTTTCTAATTGTCGGAATGCCACAAGTAATGTCACAGCTGAAAAATTAATAAGCAAACCAGAAGCGACTCAAAGAAGTAGAGAAAATAGAAGAGAGGAGAATAAGAGGAGGCATCATCTTCAAAAGGATAGCAACAAGAACTGTAATTGTGATCGGCCGAAAAAAAAGCCAAACCCTCCTTGGTCTCATAATGATGTGTTTAAAGGATATTGTAAGTGTAGAGATCTGGGAATCTTTAGAACTTGTCGTAAATGCAAAATAAATGTACCAAGAACATAGTTGTACTTCGGCCGTGATTCTTTTACGTCCATGTTAATATTATTAAAGTGATGTCTTTTTCTGTTAAATTTGTACATAAAAATGTAACAAATTGAAGCTACACATTTATTTTTAATTTTATTTTAATTTTATTTTCATTGTACATTTGTTTACTGTACATAACATTTAACACTTGTTTTGGTTTAAATGAGACATTACTAAGTAGAAAGATAATGTTTGTAAGGTGTAGAAAATCTTACCTAGTCAAGAAGGATCTCCATGACTTAGTTCAAAATCCCAAACCAACATATCCAAATATATCCTTATCTAGTTTGATATGTATTGTATGGTTTGCAGTTGATTAAATTTTATAAAAGAATTTGCTTTGGCACAAACCGTGATTTTTATTTTGTGTTCCCGCCCCTTGGAACATATATATTTGTACTACAACTTGTAAATAGTGTAAGGCTTTTTTTATTTAATTGTTTGGATTACATTTCCCGCCGCACTTTGAAATCGGGATTTCAAAAAAAAAAA